>OY856186.1:298497651-298742651 GCA_963693315.1 Diogma glabrata
TTTCACAAATAGCTAAATACTCAATCGCCATTCTCGTAAGTGTTCTTTTCGTTCCGACATACGCGTACAACAAATGCACCCGAAGCATATAATGGAGTAATCAGTCGTCGTCGAAGAAGTGTCATTTTTTGAAACTTTTTTTAGTAGAGGAATACAGCAAAGGAAGAGATTTTGCAAGTCTTATTCGTACTGGTGATGAAAGTGGTAGACGCAAATATCGTGTATGTGTGTCAATGTTTTGATCATAGCGTTTAACAGGCACATAATTGTTGTTTATTCTCATTTGGTGCACATTTGTAGGGTCGGCACGAGAGAATTAAGAAGAAACAGAAGAATTGAACAAGAAGGAAATATTGCCCATCGAAATTGTGATGTGACGTGTCCTGTCCTGATGGTGAAATCAACGTGTACTGTTATAGATGGTGGGGGGAACTAAGAAAACTTATTGATTTTTACTTCGGTCTGAAAGACCTAAGTATTACATTCATGAGCTCAAAGTGAAATTCTTACCCCCACTTTTTTTGGCGTTTCTCGACGTTTTAGGACCTACTGATTCTAAAAAAGCAAAAACAAATGTATGTCTGTCTGTCGGCCGTCCTGCCATCTGGCCGTCCGGCCGTCCGTCATTACCTTCACTGCAGGGAAAACGGCTGGAGGGATTTCAAAAATTTTTTTTTTCTAAAAATAGGTATTCACAAGGGGCAGGTCCGTAAGGACGCTGTATTCGATAATTGTACCGGAAGTGTGTCAAAAAAATCATTATGTGTGTCAAAAATAGCAAAGTTTCATATTTTTGGATTAAAAATCGTTCATTTTAAGTGATTACGAGTAGGAACATTAAATTTGGAGAAATCTTGATGGTCGGGATTGGTATGTGAGATCAAAAACTAGATTATTGCATTATAAGTTTGTCAAAAAAATGTTGTCAAGTGTGTCAAAAGAAAGATTTTTATTTATTTTTTTACCTAATTTTTTGGAAAAAAAATAAAATTACTTGTTTGTTTGAAATGAAGTTTCATTATAATTTCATTATAATTATTTTTATAATTATAATTATTATAAAAAATGTTGTCAAGTGTGTCAAAAGAAAGATTTTTATTTATTTTTTTACCCAATTTTTTGGAAAAAATTAAAATTGTTTGTTTGAAATGAAATTTTATTACTATTCATGAGAATTATGGCATTATAAGTTTGTCAAAAAAATGTTGTCAAGTGTGTCAAAAGATTTTTATTTAGTTTTTTACCCATTTTTTTGGAAAAAATAAAATTGTTTCTTTGAAATGAAATTTTATTATTATTATTGAGAATTATGGCATTATAAGTTTGTCAAAAAATGTTGTCAAGTGTGTCAAAAGAAAGGTTTTTATTTAATTTTTACCCAATTTGTTTAGAAAAAAATAAAATTAATAGTTTGTATGACATGATATTTTATTATTATTATAGAGAATTATGGCATTATAAGTTTGTCAAAAAATAATGTCAAGTGTGTCAAAAAATGATTTCATTTATTTTTTAGCCAATTTTTTGGAAAAAAAAATGTAGCTGTTTCTATGACGTAAATGTAATTTAAAATGAAATTGGACATGGAAATTTTTGAATTTGTTATAGTTTTTGAAATATTTTTGGAATTTTGAAAAAAGTTTGTATTTTTGATTTTGTAATAATTTTTGCAATATTTTTAGAATTTCGGCAAAAGTTTTAATTTTTGATTTTGTAAGAATTTTTGGAATATTTTTAGAATTTTGGAAAATTTTTAATTTTTGATATTATTATAATTTTTGTAATTTGAAAAAATTTTCAATATTTGATTTTGTAATAATTTTTGAAATATTTTTAGAATTTTGGAAAATGTTTGAAGTTTTAAGAATTTTTGAAATATTATTGGAATTTAGAAAAAATTTAAATATTTGATTTTATTCTAGTTTTTGGAAAATTTTTGGAATTTTGAAAAATTTTGATTTTATTTAATTTAACAATATTTTTGATTATAATTTTCCGGCAACGTATTGATGTTTCGTGTTAGTTTTGTAATAAATTTTTAAACAGAGATAAAAAATACTTGTATAGTAGAATTTTTTTGCCAGCGAACACAAAATTTGTTTGTTATGCGCATATTGTTTGCACATGCGCATATTGTTTGCACATGCGCATATTGTTTGCACATTCAGTGTCTCGATTAAAATATTAAAAAAAACTATTGGGGTCCCATTGAAATAAACAAAAAAACGCATAAAATTTATAAATTACTATTGAAATTCAACCAATTATAATAGAAACCCAAAAACTAGTAGAAATATTAATGATTTTGTAGGAAATATAACAAAATTTTGATAATTAAAAATAATTATAATAAAAATAACGACGCCTATGGAAACAAATATCACAACAAACAAATGGTACGAACTAGAAGTAGAAATTTAACTAATATAATTGTTTTGAAAACAAATTTATCCCAAAATAAATAATGCATCTCTGTTTTACTTTTTGTCTCATCTTTTATCTCTTGCTGCGTCGTAGCTGTCAGAAATTCGCTGGTAAAAAAATTCTACTATACTTTAACAAAGAGTTATGTTTGATATACATCGCTTCCCAAAACTAAAAACCATGTCCTCATAAAAGTTTTTTGCCGAAAACTATATCAAAATCCTTAACCCAGACCGAAGTCTTGATATCTGAGAGCTGTGAGATTTCAGCCATTTTTAAATTGAATTAATTGCTGATGTTTTGATTTTGCTGCCAAATTAAGTATATATGGTAAATTAATTTGAATGTGTTTTAAATACTTATTTAAGGTGGCGGTGTAAAAGAAAGTCCCCAAAAATAAGTCGTGGTTTCAAAACACAACCAGAGAAATTTTGATGTCACTTTTGCTATTCCGACTAGAATATTGTTCAGACCAGCGCCTGATTTACGCATGTGCCAACCTGGGCCATGACACGGGCGGCAAACTTTAGAACACATTACATTTCTTTTTAATTTTAAAAAATATATTAACCATAAGTCGACGACCAGCACGGCGATAATAATTTTTTTCAAGCTTCAATGAACGAAATATATACTACTGTAGCCCTATTCCGGTACATCGTGAAATAGGAATTGAGAAAACATTTATAGCAATATTTTCATAACTAGTATTCCGTGTCGCGGAAAATAACAAATTCATATTAGAAAATATTTCTTTTAGCATTTTCGATTGAGAACCAGTTCATAACTAGTTCCTTTTTTTCAATACAAAAAAATTATTTCCCTCCAAATTATGTTCGATTGAAGCAAAATAAAAGAACTAGTTCTAAACTAGTTCTTCATTTTTTCGCCTTTTGAAGAACTAGTTTTATTTTCAGTTATTTTTTAGTTTTACTCATACTATGACAAAAAGTATACACAACCCTGGCAAAAATTCTTGTAGGAATTTTTGTTAGGATCTTACATGAACTTTAAAAGATCCTATGTGAATCTTGTATGATCTTCTAAACTTCTTGTCCCAATTCTCTACAAGAAATGCTCATGATCATGTAAGTTCCTACCTGGCAAAGGGATTCTTGTAGGAATTTTTGTTAGGATCTTACATCAACTATAAAAGATCCTTACATGAACTTTAAAAGATCCTTTGTGAATCTTGTATGATCTTGTAAACTTCTTGTCCCAATTCTCTACAAGAAATGATCATGATCATGTAAGTTCCTATATAATTTTCCTACAAGAATTTTTTCCAGCGAACAAAGGCTAAAACAAAACGTTATAATTATAACGCAGCATCATATTAAGATTTTTATTTTATTTTTAGTTATTTAACAATATATAATATCAAATTAATTTTTTTCCACAAAATGTATTGTTTTTTATTGCTTTCAAACATACCGAAATAAAAAAATTAATAAATTAACCATTCAATTAACTCATACAGTCATACAATAACACTGAATGTTTGCATGTTCGATTGAAAAAAAGAACTCGTTAAGAACTAGTTATTAACTAGTTCTTCCTTCGAAAACGACATTTATTTCATGTATTGCACTTTTTATCAATTCCAATTCACAGGGTAATGCCGGAATAGGCGTACTGGAAGATAATAATCATTGTTTTATAACAATTAATATTTAAGTTCAATGTTTACGTCTAACTTTTATCCCAGCAAAATCAATGAGTAGTTCAGCAGGCTTAATTGATGTCGTCAAACGAGATTCAATACAAAGAACTGCTAAGAAGTCAAGCCGATTTTGTGAGTAGACGAAAACAAATAAGTTTTGATGCGTTTTAGCGCAAAAAAATGATCGTTCTGCAGTTGGTGAATGGTATACATATTAATATGCGTAAAACATGATCCAAGTAAGGAAAAATTTGTACGAGATCCTTTTCTCTTGTCATTTTACACATTTCCATAGCAGTTCTTGGTAAATCCTCATTAGTCAATTAGTACTTCTATGTAATTTTTAAGATACACACATTCGTCGATTAATGGTTTATCCAAGTTCATGGGGTACATTAAAATAAGTAATCTCCCAGCAGTTGTGGTATTCTCTACTGGTATGTTCGTGATTTTAAAAAAACTCAGAATTTTACAGCGAATTCTTTAGAAGCTTGCCGACGTTTATAAAGCTCATTCAACAAGCGGTCAACGATGGCGAGGTACGTGCCAACATGGAACTTGTTACGCGCTGTATCTTATTCTTGCGTTTCGTCTATTATTTCTGTTCACTTCATAATATTCTTGCACTTCAAATTTTTCTATTGTTATCTCTTCGAAATTTTTAAACTGATCACCGAACTCAATAATATAATTGTGCTAGGAATCTTTAAGCACAACTACCTGTAACCTGGCTTACGTCAATGTTAATTGACTGCAGCTTCTTATTGCCTGCATGACATCTGCACAGAACCTTATTCTACATGATTAAAAAATAGAATTGTATAAAAAGTTTAGCTGATTAAAAAAACACGTCCTTCATTTTTTAATATGTTCCAGTGCTCTAATGATAGGATATGATATAGTATTCTAACTTTCCGTTGAGCTTTTTCAGGCATCTGACCTAGCAAACCAGAATGTGGATCTAATCGCTTTAGTCGATAAACTGTTATTAGCTGCAAGTGAGGAAGTGCACGAGACGTTCCATTGAGTATTAGACGAAGAGAAAAATACCTAAAATTTTGGATCAGTTCAAAAAAAACAAGATACACATATATAATATAAGAACTGAATCTAAAAAATTATGGTGCAAATTATGAAACTTTTTGCTAGATCGCTCTAAAATTGTATGGATTGCAAAAAGTTTCATAATTTGCACCATAATTTTTTAGATTCAGTTCTTATATTATTCTTGATGGGAGATTTTCCATCGGGGTGATGTTATATCACAAATAATTTACTGAATTAATTGTTGATCATGTGTCAATAGACACAAGTGAAGACTAGTCATCTTCCTCTCACCGATACAAGTTTGTTATTCAATACTAGAATGTCTAGAGTATAACAAAACAGTGATCACCAGAGAAATTAATTGACTAAACCTGAATTTATTAAATGTATGTTTATGTAAATTTTTTGTTTTTACACTTCGCTAGAGTTGTAACCTAATTTTTGGTTTATATACATTAGCGTTGACATTTTTTGGTAGAGTTTATCTAGTCGGCTAGCCCTGATGAGAATGATAAACTTTTTTAAAGTTTAAAATTTTCTCATTGGTTCGAAACTAGATCGCTCTAAAATTGTATGGATTGCAAAAAGTTTCATAATTTGCACCATAATTTTTTAGATTCAGTTCTTATATTATTCTTGATGGGAGATTTTCCATCGGGGTGATGTTATATCACAAATAATTTACTGAATTAATTGTTGATCATGTGTCAATAGACACAAGTGAAGACTAGTCATCTTCCTCTCACCGATACAAGTTTGTTATTCAATACTAGAATGTCTAGAGTATAACAAAACAGTGATCACCAGAGAAATTAATTGACTAAACCTGAATTTATTAAATGTATGTTTATGTAAATTTTTTGTTTTTACACTTCGCTAGAGTTGTAACCTAATTTTTGGTTTATATACATTAGCGTTGACATTTTTTGGTAGAGTTTATCTAGTCGGCTAGCCCTGATGAGAATGATAAACTTTTTTAAAGTTTAAAATTTTCTCATTGGTTCGAAACTAGATCGCTCTAAAATTGTATGGATTGCAAAAAGTTTCATAATTTGCACCATAATTTTTTAGATTCAGTTCTTATATTATTCTTGATGGGAGATTTTCCATCGGGGTGATGTTATATCACAAATAATTTACTGAATTAACACATATATAAATTCCATTTTTTTTTATAAAGGAGGGGGTGGCCAATATTGAAATCTGACCCTAGTTCAGCCATGTACTTTTATCGTCCTGGTCGGATCACGATAAACTAGAACAAGTCTTAGTAAGGCATTTCACAGCGGGCACCTATCAGAAATCAAAAATTATTTCTCTATTCTTGAATACCTTATTTGTCCCGGCTCAGTAAGTCTGTCCTATGATCCGGTTGTCTGATTCGACCTGGATATTTTAAAATGTAGCAAGCCATATTAGAGCCTAATTCGGTACCAATCAGTGATGGGGAATTCAGCACAGTTATGAACCGTAAAGCATTATGCATTAAAGTTCAGGCGATTCTTTCCATAGCATTTTCGATAGCATTTTCCATAGCAAATGTGAGCTTGGCCATTTTCAGCTAGATTAAGGACAAATTTATATGAAATCTACCTAAAAAGCTTAGTAAAATTTTAAAACAGCTGATTTTGCCGGAGCCTGGACTGCCAAGGTTGTCATCTGGATAAAAATGATAGAAATATGTTCAAATATTCAATATTTATAAACTTTATTAAAATGTTATTATTCAAATGGAAGTTATAGCGCCCTAGATTATTCGACTTTTTAGACTCTAGTGGCTCAACCGGTACCCGGATATGGCCAGTTCACGAACTTGTCCAAGAAATTATTTGCCGAAACATACACAAAAAATTATTTTGGTGTAGGTCGAAAATTGCGACCGTGATAGTGCTGTCAAACTCCGTTATATCTCATATCGTTATATATATATATATATATATTTATATATATATATATTTATATATATATATATATATATATATATATATATATATATATATATATATATATATATATATATATATATATATATATGTATATATATATATATATATATATATATATATATATATATATATATATGTATATATATATATATATATATATATATATATATATATATATATATATATATATATATATATATATATATATATATATATATATATATTTATATATATATATATATATATATATATATATATATATATATATATATATATATATATATATATATATATATATATATATATATATATAATTTTTTTTCATTTTGATTTTCCGTCTCCGCTTATCATATATAGTTGTTTGGCACCAACATTTTCCGAAATTCCGAGACGAAGCACATTACAATAGGTAGATTTTTATATGAAATTTAAAACGAAGTTAAGGTAATCTGAAAGGTTTGGCACTTCAACAGAAATTGACCAAATTACCATGATCTTGAACAGTGTTTGATTGTTTTTCGAAAGAGTCGAACAGCATAATTTGCCCCTAGATATTTCAATCAAATCGAACGGGGCTAAGCTCAACCATTACTACGTCTGATTTATGTCTTCTTAAAGTTATATTGATTCTTTGAGGTGGCTTGCTCACAACGATCTTCCTTTAATTCCATTTTCCTTTATTTTTCACATAACTTAAACTAAAAAATTATGTAAAAATATAATATACAAACTTTCTTCAAATATTCTTACTTTAATTTTAATACATACACATATAATACATATTTGCTTTTGTTTTCCACTAACTTTTTATAATATACATTTTTTCTATTTCTTTTCAGTCCATTAATCATAGACAATCTGTTTTTTTGTGTACTCTTCTCTAATAGTATACGAGTATAAACAAATGTTCGCTTTTTTTATGCGTTCTCTGACAAGCATGATGACAATTCAGAATTCTCATCACAGTCACACACAAAAAAAATTAAATTAGAATAGAAAAGAAGCAACAAAAAAACCCACGAAACAAAGAGTGAAAGAGTTTTTATGAAGAATGAAGATATGAAACTTCAAACAAAAATATACAACCAAAGAAATATAATTCCTCCAAGGACATTAAAGATGAAAATAAAATGCAATGGAAAAACAAAATGAAAAATGAAATATTCGAAGGCTCATCCTATTTTAAATATCGCTATCATAGTTGTAAAAGCGGTAGATATACTACATACAACTGAAAACTATGATGTGTCAGGGACAACAGTATAAGAGGCTAACTCAAAATTTCTGAGTCTAACTAACGTTTTTTTTTTTAAATTTGCGGCTAAGTTCCATGATCGTAGTGGTGATGGGTGATGGTGATAGATGCAGTGTGTCATATTTATCTGAAATAACTGGATTTTCTGAAACAACTTCTTGAGATTTTTACTTACTTAGTTATAATCAATTTTGCTTAATTATATAAACCAAAAAAAATAAAAAGTTTACCTAAGAAAAACGTGGGAGTACATTCGCTTTATTTGGTTTATAATAAAACTATTTAAATTTTTTTGAACCATACGAAATATTTGTATTTTATTGCTAGGAAGTTTTATTGCCAGTGAACTATAACAACGGAACAAAAAATTGATATGACTCAAGATCACAATAACACCTCTGTGACGTATCCATACACAGTTTTCTAATCGTTTTTGCTACAGAATCCCCACGAAAAACAAAACAAAATTGAATTCAACCTCAATTTACCCTATACAATATTTCAATAGCAAGACTAAAATAATTTGTCCCACAACTCAAAGAATAAAAGTTGACGCAAGAACCACAAACAATAAAATACTTACAATACAATAACAACGTCGCTAATTCTGAGCAATTCTCAAATTAACGATAATCGATAATAAAAATTGTATTTAAGGAATTTCTTTGCAGAGAGAAACACAGTTAAAATTGAAATGGGATAGGGTAAACAGTGAGAATTATTTGTAAACGGAACGCAGTATCGTGAACATAAAGTTGTGTAAATTAAAGTAAAGTAAATTTTAATTGTAAATAAATATTTTAAGTTGAATTGAATAGAAATATTTTGTGTATTATTTTGGACGCTATGTTTTTCCTGGAAATTTCTACAATCAACCGATTTTTTGCGCTATTGAAAGAGGTAAAGGAATAATGAATTGAATTGAATGAATTCTGGTAAAGGAATAATGAATTCTTTTATTTTTTGTATGAAATTTTATAACAGTAAAATAAAAATTTCATACAAAAAAATAGAAGAATAGCAGAAATTTTCGATAGAAGATCTTACTGAATAGACCCCATTGTTTGCTGTATTATTTGACTGTTATTGTGAAACAATATAGGCGTTGAATACTTTATGAAGTTTGGTCTTTTAGTTTTCTAATTGAGATTAGAACGAGTCGAAGGCATTATACGTGCAATACGTTTAATTTGTGTAAAGAATTTATCGAATACGGTTAATAATCAGACATTTGATTAAAATCTCCAGACGTATTGACCGGCTATGAAAGAGGGTCTCTGTTTCACTTGGACTGGTAATTTCACAATTTAGACTGCGTTCCAATTGAATGCTATAAATGGTCTCCGCAATGCTAAATCAATTTAGCACATTTTCGAGTTGACTAAGGCTGTTTTCTAAACGACGACTTATTTGAAACTTATTTATGTAGACTTACTTATTCACCACCATTTTAAATAAGTATTTAAAAGCTATTCTAAACGATTTAGCATACTTATTTTGACAGCAACAAACAGCAAATTGGAAATAAATTTAATTAAAACGATTTATTTGATTTGATCAATTAAAAGAGTTTTCAAAACTATTTTTTTCATTTTAAATTATTACATCAATTTTATTACGAATCGAAAAAGAAGTTTTATTCCTGAAAATCATTTAGTAAACAAACATAAAAATATTTGACACTGTCAAATCGAATTAGATTTTTCTATGGAAAAAAAATTTCAAATAAGTCACCTCTTTACTGTGGGTCTTCACGTAACATCTACAATCGAGTTATACAAGAAATCACTCGTGAAGACTACTTCTATCAATGTCATAACATTTTTCATGATATTTTTTTCTACAAGAATTGTAGACAAAAATATCAGTATGATTTTATGATAATTCAAAAAAAAAATGGCGATTTGATTTTGTTTTTCTTCAAACATTTAAAATTCAAAACATATTTTATATATTATTTATATTTAAAATTTGTAGAATGTTTTTGAATACATAGTTATAATAAAATTATGGAAGAAAACAAAAGAGAAGTTAAAGTTTTGCAAACAAACAAAAACGATGTTTTATATCTGTCAAAATATATCAGTATGATATTTTGTAATACCAACAGCCATTTTTGATATTTCTGTTGCATTTTTATCAATATCATTGGCATGATATTTGTCACGTGAAGAGGATGTGTTAGGTTACTTATTTAAATAAGTAAGTCTCCACAAATAAGTTTCAAATAAGTTTTAGTTTAGAATACAGCCTAAATCCACCATATGTATTCTAAATTTTTGTAGACTTATTTGAATTGAGTAGGCTTATTTGAACTGACAGTTAAACATTAACTTCAAATTATATTTTAAGAATAATTTAAAGATAAATAATAATAATAATAATAATTAAACATAAATTCAAAATACATATATATTACAAAGACTATAAATGATTTACCTTGCATCTGGAACGAATAGAATAATCGAGCTTTTATTGATATAAGCGCTGTGATATTCAACAGCACATTTCATTTTGATATGTGTACCATCAATTACACCAACAGCTTTCGTAAATGCTGGTGAAGAAGCTCGTAAAGCAAATTTCCGAACAATGTCTCTTTGCTCTACTTGAGATGGTATAAAATGTATGATTGAGGGCAAAATTATTTGAAAATGTAAAAGTATTTGCTGCATATTCGAAACGCTGTAGTTTTAGGTATGTTTAACGTAGCAGATAAAACTCTGTAGCTAACTAGAACAAAAATAGTGCCAATTCAAGTTCGATTGACCATCCATGATGTTTAACCGGAATCAATTTTAAAACTTGCCAAAACGATTGAGTGTTAAATCCTAAATTTCGTTTTGTTAATAGGTCGTTCCCGTTTATGATCCCATTTACTGTCATGAACACACCCTAAACGTTGGCCGTTGTAGTACCTTAACCCCTTCAACTATGCACACGATAAAAATTTGTGCATATATGTAAAATATATACTTTTATTAAAACTATACTACGCATTTCAAAATACTCATACAATTCTGCATCGCTTCTCAAAAGCTTGATATACTATTTCAATATTTTAGTTTTATTGCAAAACCGCCAATAAAAGTTATTTGTTTTACACTTGGTATTCAAATTTATAATTATTTAGCAGAAATGAATTGGAACGATATCATACTAAATTTTTCAATTTAGCATGATCTAGAATTTTGAGACCATTTAGCATTCAATTGGAACGCAGTCATGATTTTTTTATAACATTTTTCGGCAAAATTTTTGATTCTTTTATTTATATATTATTTTCCATAAACACTTAGACAATTATTTTAACAAAATTAAATTTAAACAAAATTTATTCCTAATAACACAACACAATGTATTTTGTTCCATTTTCAAATTATACTGATCCGATTGATTAAAAAAAATTCGTACTTTTATATCATACAATAGACTTTCTGTTTCCCTTTCCAATAATCAACCATTTCTCCAACGTATAAAACAACATTTAATCAAACATGTTTATTGAAATTGCGTGACGTAACTACCCATCAACAGTAGCACACAAAAATGTAACTACGGTTATCATAATTTAAGCAAAATAATAAAATTATTATTAAGTTCGAAATTATTATTTTCAGAGTAAAGAAGATTGAAATAGTCTGTCGTAACAAATTAAAGTTTTTATCATATGAAATGTAATATTAAATAGAAAATTTATAATAAAGTGATTCTACAATTTGATGAAACAGCTGGCGAATGTGGTTCTTGGTCTAAAGATAACAACAGTTTAAGTTGTCATCAATTTAGTTCTTTTGTTGCAATTTTATTTTGAATTTTTGAAAGAATTTTTATTGATTAAGTATCAAAAATATTTAAAGAAGAATCTCTCTCTCATTATTGAATCTCTCTCAACTTGTGGATCAAATGTTAAATTAATATTTGGGAAGAATTATTGGATCGTATTATTGGATCTCTCAACTTATGAATCAAATGTTCAATTAAGATTTTCTGAAGAAACTTTTATTTCAAATATTATAAATGGCAATTTATGTGAAGGATAATTTTAAATAATACATTCTATAGCAAGAATTTCTAGCTACATATTAACGAATAAGTTCAAATGGTCAATCTTTGGAAACGAAAAATGTTATATAAACTGGGAAATTTATTTATAAAACCGTTAGCAGTGGATAGGTATAATGCATGTCTTGTGTACGAATGAATATTAAAATAGAAGCTAAAAACTTTGAAAAAAACGCACCAAATACCAATTTTTACAGCACAAGAATTCCTGGTAATGTAATTTCAAAATTTTTATGCGAGTCTGACAGAGTAAGCTACATCCAAGAGACAACATGCTGATTGAACTCAACGATATGTTGATAGGCTTTGATATTTTTTCAACCAAAACTACTTAAGACGAGAATCTGAAATGGATATTAGGCATAAAATAGTTTTTAAAAAAGACGAATGAATTGCAACAAATATTTTATTTAAAAGATACAATAAAACTCCACACATGTATTCTTTTAAGTTATTTGTATTGAAATTCGAAATTCTACGTCCATGTTGTGTTACCTGGGTAACGATTACAGAATCAGGTGTGATGTAGCGGAAAAGTGCGAAGTTAGTACCCTCATATACTCAATGATACTCCATATCTCGGAGATTCATTGGCGTTTTAAAATGAAAGCAACTCAAGCGTCAGTTCTCCATGTAATGGGCTTTTTGGAGCGTGAATTTTTCTAGGATTAACCGGCTCGCTATATAAATTTGTTAAAAGGTTTTTCTGAAAACCTCAAGATCAAAACGCACCCATTCACAAGAACAAAACGGAAACTTTGGGTTGAATTAAGACTTAACTGTTTATTTCCGTAATACCCAATTTGCTATGTACTTTGTACACTGACCTCGAATTATCTCGAACTCAACACAAAAATGACCACGGAAACTGTACCCGAACTACGATTTAAACATGGAAACCGGTAACGTTCTAGGCCTTAGAGATCTCTTAAAACTTACAAGCTTAGAGGATTATCACATACTGGTTATAGTGGCATTTCAAGAACTAAGATGTACAGGAAGTTTAACCCATAAAACTTCAACAGGATGCACTTTTTACTATTACGGTCATTAAAACGAAGGAGAATTTGGATTTGGTTTCCTCATACATCTTCGTGAATTCTCCCCAATTAATATGGGGATATGCACATTAAGAATCAGCCCTCAACCATTTATTGTAACGATTGTCAATGTTAATCCACCTACTGCAGATCATCCAGATATTAAAAACCGGTTCTTTTTAGAGCTCGAAGAAGTCAAAAATAACATCCCGTCGTTGTGCCACATAACATCCCGTCGTTGTGCCAATTCTCAAATTGGTAAAAGTGAAGAACTTTAAACACAGATCGGCCCAAACAGTTTGCATCATACCAGTAACAATAATATGGCTTTCGCTCAGCTTCTAACACTTTCTCTCCTCATAAGAGAAAACACAAAGCAACGAGGAAATCTATAAGTTATAGAAGAATGGCAAATCAAATCGATAACATCATGATTTTTAAGAAACACTATATAAGTATAACTGACGTTCAAACATACAGAGTTGCTGAAGTGTTTTTATTACGTTCCGTTACGTTTAATAAACAAGCCAAAAAGACTGTGTTGACATTGCAACTCATCAAAACATACTGAAACGCATAATAGATATCAAGAAATAGTAGCATAGAACATAAAGGAGCATGATATTCCATTAAATATTTAAGAAAAGTGGCTTTACAGTGTGTACAAACCACAATCTGAAAATAATCAACGAATAGACCCAACGGCTTGACGACCACTGTAAACAATTGTGAGAAAACTGGTTAACAAGGAACACGGAATGCTCGCAAATTCATTCTCTATGCGCCATAAAATCCACTGCAAAACTCCTAAGGAAAAAATTTAAGCACATGAAGAGCTGTATCGATATAACATCAACCAGCATGCCATGCTGCTAATGGAAATTTGAAAGAATGTTTTGCAAATTCTAGAGATCTGACAAAAGATTTTCACCCAAGATCCACAGTCATCAGAAATGAAAATAACAAACTTACAACAAATGTAGGCGATATACTGGGAGATGGCCATCCCACTTTCAAGGTCTACTGAATAGGATGAATGAAGTCCATCCTATTCCAGCATTTGCTGCAGCAAGTGAAGAGGTTTTTGTACTCTACCCAACAATAGAAGAAGTGGATGCAGTATCTCAACAAACTGATGGCAAATTACCAGTCGTCGATGGAATCCCCGAAGAACTGATTAAAAATTAAGGAGTAGCAAAACACACACTTTACAAAGCATTAATTCAGGTTAATTCAGGTTAGTCTGTGCTAACCTATGGAAGTAAAAGCTGGACAATGACTTCCACCAATTGTAGAATTCTATCAACATTCGAAAGGAAGGTAAAATGTATAATATATGGTTCGAGCAAAGTGCTGAAAATTAGTGTAGAATCCGAATGAATTATGATATTAGACAACGGATTTAATCTCAAATTGTGATTTTTTTCATTTTGAAAGTTTTTGTTTACAGTTTACGATGGAGTTTGTTTTAAATTAAAACTTTATATATTGTATTTAATTGTATTTGTTGCAATTACTTCCAGTTCCACAATTGAATAGTTGCACAATAATAAATAGTTCCACAATAATAATTGCAACAAATAATAATAACAAAAAGTTTACGTACGCACGGCATTGCGTTATACGTATTGTAATTTCTTATTATTGTGAATCAGCCTGACAAAAAATAGTTCTTCACCTGGTGTTACCTGTGTTTTATAATGTCACGTACTTCAGATGAATAAAAAAGATTCTCCATTATTCAGGATTTTTGTGAGCAATTGAACTCAAGTAACTGTAAGGAAGTAATTTGAATTTTTTCAATTCAAAGGTATGGTTGAAATTATTTCAGAGAAAAACTCTGCTTTGCTCTTTTTACGTGTTTCGGTTTGGGGATTCGAACTCGTAACCTTATCAATGCCAGTGAGTTCAAATCCATTGGCAGACACGCTATCCACTTCGCCACCAATGCGATGATATTTTTCGAGTTTGAAACTTCATCATCACCCTATTTACTTAAGTTGAATTATCAACTGTCATTATACTCCTATTTTTCAGAAATGTTTTAACATTATTTTGAGGATTTTTCCATTAAATTTCTAGACAGCACTTGTGTGAATTCATAGGATGTGTAATATTTCTATTATAGTCAACATCCCAAGTCACGAGTCTATAGTCAATTTTGATCGCTTCCAATAAATGCGAAATCAATGAGCGACACTTCTCCTATGATTCTCCTTTATATTATATATTCAATACACACTCGCTCGCTATATTTTCGTTTTATCTGTTATTTGTTATGTAGTAGTAAATAATATAACCATTGTGAATATAGCTATTGTGAATATGTCATGTATCATTGTAAAATAGAGTCTGAAATAAAACGTGTATATAAAACGTATATACGTGTTATTTATTTAATTAAGTTGATATATTATCATAAAACGCATCCTGACGACTACAGACGTAAATTTCAAAAGTGGGATAATACAATATCTCAAAACGAATATTAAATTTTTATTAATTTAAACGAATAGTGTCAAAAGAAAATTTAAGGTTAAACAAAGTGAAGTGATGTATCCTCAACGAAGAAACGAATTAGTAGGAAAGCAGCTACATTTTGGCGAAGAAACTCCACTAAACGATCAACGATATGTGTCTGGGTTTAGTTCAAGTAATCAATATGAATTACACAATAACACGTTTCCCGGAACATTGTATACACAACCTAACCTAACATTACGATATCCAGGAAGTGGGCCTATAGTTAATGACGTCAATATGAATATAGGTGCTCAAGGGGTACATGGAAATCCACATGTAAACAATAATGTCAACAGAAACAATTATGCTACGGCAGAGAGTGGAATGGAAAATTTGCAACGGTCTCTAAATGATAGAGAAGAAAAATTATTCAAAATGGCGAGTGATTTAACACGCATCATGGCAGATTTTCAAACACAACGAAATGAACCTTTTTTACATCCAGCAGATGTTGAACGATTAATTCCAGCGTTTAATCCAACGAGTCCAGATTCTCTAGTGGTTGTTGAATGGGTCAATAGAGTGAATAATTTGCAGGTAACATATGGTTGGAGTGATTTGCAAACGTTTCACTACATGACGCAACGTTTACAAGGTATTGCACACACGTGGTTTAAAACGTTTTCACTACAAGGAAATATTACGTGTAATATATTTCAACGTGCAATCATTGAAAAGTTTGACAACATATACGATGAGGCTTATATCCATGCACGATTATGTAGAAGAGTTAAACGTCACACCGAAACATACGAAGAATATTTCTACGCAGTTCAAGCTTTGGCAATTAACATCAAGCCAAGTGCTATAATTAAATATGTGATTAAAGGCATTCAAGAAAGACGAGTATCAGAAACACTAGCACTCACGAATCATAACGATTTAGATGCTTTTTTGAAACAATTACGGACTTACGATGAATGGTCACGAGATTTTTCAGCATTGCCGAGAAACAACGATTTTCATAAAAAGATTCAACACACGCATACAAATAATAAATTTAGTGAAAAGAAAACAACATTCAAGAGCGGTGATCAAGTAAAATGTTTTAATTGCAATCAGATGGGGCATTACTCTAGGAATTGCAGTGAAGCTCAACGAAAACCGAGATGTGAGATTTGTCAACGAGTGGGACATACGAAAGATTTTTGCAAAAATAAAAGCAATGCACCAGTCTTCAACGTTAACTTAAAAGATGACAGCATGATTATACCAATCGAAATTAAATCCGACAAGTTTAATAAGGTCATTAGTATCGACGCTATGTTTGATTCAGGGAGTATAATTACGATTATTAGAAAATCAATTGTAGATAAATACTGCAGGTCAGTTCTTCGTGATGAATATGTACCTTACAGTGGTATAAATTCTTCCCGATTAGTTGTCCTTGGAGTAATTGCATTAGATGTCAAAATTCAAAATATTAATTGTAATTTATCTTTTAGGGTTGTTCCAGATGACGCTATCGCACCTCATGATTGTTTGCTTGGACGAGATTTTTTGAACCAACATAACGTAAAAGTACTGATAGAAAATGGAAAACTTCAGTTGTGGCAAGGTGAGTCATTCGATGATTTGAGTTTATCATATAGAATTCATAACGGTAACGACGTAAATTCTAACGACAGTACAAATAACGGGTTGAAAGACGATAGTTTAGAATCAAAACAAAACGAAGATGAGGCAGTGAACGAAAACGTGCCAATAGACAATTATGAAAATACTGTTTTAGAGTTACACAATATTAATGTAGACGTAGCTAACGAGTTAAATTTAGACATAGGTGAAAATAATTTGTCATTGACAAATAAATTCGATTTACAAAATAGAGTTAATAATTTATTCAACGATATAGAGAACGAAGAGGTTGAATACGCCTCAGACCGAACAACGATGAAAATTAATGTTAATAATGATCAGCCATTTGCACAATCTCCACAACGTATCTCGATAATGGAAAAACAAATAATAGACAACATGGTCACGGAATTGTTAAACAAAAAGTACATACGAGAAAGCAATTCGCCTTATGCAAGTCGAGTGGTGTTAGTAAAGAAAAAAGCCGGTGATTATAGATTATGCGTAAATTATAGGCAATTGAATCGTATTACGGTTAAAGATAAATATCCTCTTCCGCTAATTGAGGATCAACTGGACCAACTGAGAGATAAGAAGTACTTTACGACTCTCGATTTGAAGAGTGGTTTCCATCAGTTAGAAATGGATGCTGAATCAATCAAGTACACCGCGTTCGTTACCCCGAGTGGACAGTTCGAGTTCCTACGTGTACCTTTTGGTCTTTCAAATGCGCCAGCGGTATTCCAACGACATGTAAATACTATCTTTAAAAGTTTGATCCAGCAAGGAAAGATCCAAGTGTACATAGATGATATCATGATCGCTACAAAAACGATTGACGAAAACTTGGAAATACTGTACGAAGTCTTATTGATTCTGAAGAGATATAAATTAGAGTTGGCCTTAACTAAATGTAAATTTCTAAAAACGAATATAACGCATTTGGGCTATGATGTAAATGAAAACGGCATTATGCCTTCGAAACGTCACGTCGAAAGTATAAATGATTTCCCGGTTCCACGTAATGTACACGAAGTACACCGATTTTTAGGTCTTACGAGCTTTTTCCGCAAGTTTATTTTAAACTTTGCAATAATAGCAAAACCATTATATAATTTATTACGCAAGGATGTTAAATTTGAATTTGGAACTGAACATTTGCATTCATTTGAATTGTTAAAAGTAATTTTAAGTAAACATCCTGTATTATGTATATATTCTTCCGGATTAGAAACTGAATTACATTCAGATGCGAGTTCTCACGGTTACGGCGCGATAATGTTACAACGCCAACCCCACGATAATAAAATGCATCCCGTCATGTATTTTAGTAAAAGTACAACTGATTGCGAATCACGTTATACTAGTTTTGAGCTTGAAACTCTCGCTATTGTTAATAGCATACGACGTTTTCATGTTTATCTCCACGGAATAAAATTTAAAATTGTAACGGACTGCAATGCCTTAAAACAAACATTGAATACCACACGAGAGCTTAATCCACGAATTGCACGATGGATATTATTTTTAGAAAATTACGATTACGAAATTATTCATCGAAGTAGTAGTTTTATGAAGCACGTAGATGCTTTAAGTCGAATACCAAACGTTCTAATTATAGAAAACGGATCCATTGACGAAGTTTTAGCTTTATCTCAATCGCGAGATAATGAAATTGAGAAGATCAAAAATGTTTTTGATTATGAAAATGAAAATCAATGGTATGAAATACGGGATAGTGTATTGTATCGAAAGAACAAGAATAAGCTACAATTTTATGTACCACGTGAGTTAGAATCAAATATAATAAGGCAATATCACGATGAAGTTGGACATGTCGGAATTGATAAAACGATGAATTTAATTAAACAAAGATACTGGTTTCCAAAGATGCGCGAAAAAATTAATTATCATATTCGGTGTTGTTTAAAATGTCTTGTATATCAACCTAAAGATGGACGAAAAGAAGGAGTTTTACACAATATTGAAAAAGGTATAGTTCCGTTTGAAACCATACACGTTGATCATTACGGGCCGTTGCCAACAACTAAAAAAAGGAATCAATACGTATTTTTAATTATCGACGGATTCAGTAAGTTTGTAAAGTTATACCCAACGCGCACTACAAATACCAACGAAGCAATCAAGCATTTGAAGTCCTACTTTCAGTGGTTTAGTAAACCAACACGTTTAGTATCTGACAGAGGGAGCTGTTTTCGTTCGAACAAATTTGAGGAATTTATGAATGACCAAAACATACGTCACGTTATGGTAGCTACTTCTTGCCCACAAGCTAACGGACAAGTCGAACGTATGAATAGAGTTCTCACTCCTATTCTTAGTAAATCTTGTAATAAAGATAAAAATGATTGGGATCATTTTTTGGACTCAGCAGAATATGTTTTTAATAATACGGTTTCACGTTCATTGGATACTACTCCAAGTATTATGTTGTTTGGCGTTAAACAAAAACGAAAATCTGATGATTTAGTTATCGAATTTTTAGACGAAAAATTTGAAAACCAAACAAAACGAGATCTTAACGACATACGAAAAACTGCTGCGCTCAAAGCTATTGAAACACAACGCAAGAATAAACAATACTACGATAAGAGACATAAACCTCCTGAGACGTACCAAAAGGGAGATTATGTTTTAATAAGGAATGTCCCAACACCGGGGATAAATCGAAAATTGCAACCGAAGTATAAAGGACCTTATGTGGTTAAAACGGTCTTAAATAATGATAGATACGAGTTGAGTGATATAGATGGGTTTAAAAATACCCAGATGCCTTTTCATGGCATATTTGATCCTGTTAATATGAAAAAGTGGAAACAGAATGATACGGACAATTATTATAGTACGGACGATGATAACACTGACGAATACGAGTATAGCGACGATTGGATTTTAAACAAAAGTTTTGACACGAACGACTACGAATATCGGAATGAATGGATTCTAGATGATAACAGTTCGGCAACGAATGATTCAACGAATGATTTAACGAATGATCCAACGAATTATTCAACGAATAACAAGAAAATGCATATCCACATCAGGGGCGATAGTGGACATCAGGACGGCTGAATCTGTAGTAGTAAATAATATAACCATTGTGAATATAGCTATTGTGAATATGTCATGTATCATTGTAAAATAGAGTCTGAAATAAAACGTCAAACGATAAACGTGTTCTTAGTTTATATACGTGTTATTTATTTAATTAAGTTGATATATTATCATAAAACGCATCCTGACGACTACAGTTATGTAATTCAAATTTTTGATATAAAAATAACATTTTGTTGCAGTTGTTATGTGTTCATATTTTAAAAAATTTGATAAATATTGCTCAAATTAAAATGTGTTTTCTAATCTAAAATTATTGCCTGAGCGAATTGTGAAAATTGGACTGCCTGATTTAATCCTTTAAAGCCGGGCATTCACATACAACAGAAACAGAATTTCATACAAATTTGAAGGGAAAAATTCTGTTTCTGTAAAATTTGTATGAAATTCTGTTTCTGTTTCTGTTGTATGTGGTTTCAAGCCTTAACACAGAGAAACTAAGTTAAATAAATACACCCAATTCTGTTTTTACACGGTCTTTTTTATGCGGTTTTGATTTAACACGGTCCCATACAAAAATTTGATTCCGTTTTTACACGATTTTATTTGATTTAGCACGATTTAGAATTTAAAGAAAAATATGTATTAAGGTAGTTTTATGCACCGTAATCTTCTAAAATTTAATTTTTTTTTCTATCTGTTATTTATAAAATAGTGAATTTTCGTTCGTAGTGAATTTTCGTTCTGAACATTAATGAATTTCATCAATGAGTGAATTTTCGTTCTGAACATTATCTAATCACATCAGTTATCAAAACTGATTTACTAAAAACCAGAGTTCCCAGACCCCGTAAAATACTCCACTTTTTAAAAATGGACAACAATTGTCTCCGAAGTTTTTTTTCAAGGTTTCCCATTTGATCGTAATTGTTAGGATTAGTTAGCTTATTGTAATGGTTTTGTTAAGTGAATTAAAAGTTCCTGAACTAAAGAAGGAACTAGAACAACGTGGATTGTCAACTTGTGGAAACAAAAGTGAATTGATGCTACGGCTTCGAGAAGCAATAGAAGCCAGTGGAGTAGTTGTGGAAAGTTACCAGTTTGGAGTGATTAGTACAAATGCTGATTCAATAGTTGCTGATGAGGAGAAGAGTTTTGTTGCGGAAACAACAACAACATTACCATCTGGAAACTGCGATTTTACGCAGTTAAAAGCTATGGTGCAACAGATAAATTTGAGTATGAATCAAAAATTTGATCAACAAAGCAGTAACATCAATCAACAGATGGAAATATAGTTAACAATAATATGGTTGCTACCAAAGAAGAAATAATTAGCATACATCAAAACTTGGACGGGAAACTTTTACAAATGTCAACTGCATTTGATGGAAAGGTCGAAATGAAATGAAATGAAATTCGAGATTTTGAGCATGAAGTTTTATCGAAAGTTGATAATTTCGAAAAACGGTTGCAAGATGTGGAAAAGGCTGAAGTGACTTCACATGTGGTACACCAAGTAGCAAATATTAAATTGAAACCACCATGGACGGTACCACAACTTTCGGCATCTTTAAGTTCCAGTTCGAGACCGCAGCAGATCAAAATGTTTGGAACACCGAAAATCGTCTTGCTGCATTGATAGTTGCTCTTAAGGGGGAAGCAGCTGAAGCATTACAGGCGGTGCCAGAAAATGGCCGGAAAAGTTATGCAGAGGTAATGAATGCATTGGAACGTAAATATGGCAGCAACCATAAAAAGGAGCTATACCGGATCGAGCTAAAGGGTTGCTTGCAACGGAATGGAGAAAGCCTTCAGGACTATTCCTCAGCTGTAGAACGCCTTGTTCATTTGGCACACGCGAACACTCCACCATATTTTATGGAGAAAATGAAGATCGAAGCCTTCATTGATGATATCCGAGATCCAGAAACTAGGATCAAAGTAATGACTACACCTAAGGCGACTTTCCATGAAACAGTCGCATACGCAATGCAATATGAAATGATACAGAGGATGTGTATGCCATCTGTTGGATGCAGAAAAAGGAATGTAGAGGGGAACATCAAAGGAAAAGTATTGGCACACAGAAGTGGAAGCGAAATCAAATGCTGGGTATGTGATGAAGAGGGTCACATGGCACGGGAGTGCAAGAAAAATGGGGAAGCAGAGAGATTCGCGTCTTCTGTGAAGAACAGAGGAGCCGAAGAAACGGAGCACGTAGGGTTCAAGAACAGCAGTAGAAAACTCCTGGATATATAGGAAATCAGGCGACATCTCACAGGACTGCTGAAACAGGAAGCGTGAAAGATCTTCTTCTCCTATTCAATGGAAGGTCGTTGATGATAGAACTGTGAAGAAGCCAAGAAGTGAGGAGAATGTTACCCACATCCCAATTTCGAGAATAGAAGTAAATGGTGAAAGTTTGGGTATCGTAGGACAAATTGAAGGTAAAAGATGTTTCATGACACTGGATGGTTCAGGTTCACAGGTTCAGCTCGAACATTCGTTCGCAAAAGTTTGATTGGCGGCGTTTTAGAACAATCAGATGGATTAAAATTACAAACAGTAACTGGAGAATGCGCTGATATAGTAGGGAAAAGAATCGCTGAAATAAAATTAAGGAACAACTGCTTTCAACAAGAAGTGCTAGTGGCAAACATTATGGATGAGGTCATTTTGGGGATGGACTTCATGAAGGCGAACGGATTAGTTTTCGATTTTGGACGTGGAATCCTAAAGGTTAATAATGTTGAGATGGTACTACTTGTGAATGAGGTAGAGTCCATAGATGTTGGCAGCGATGAGAAACTATACAGCGCAGAGGAAAATCCAGAACCATCATCCAAACAGATGAGGGAAAGAAATGTCAACCAACGCAGACGCGTAAACAAACGACGAAAGTTTAAAAGTTCAAGTTCAGGTCCATAACGAGGTGAAGAACGTGGTTCAAATAGCTTCAAACGGGGACGAATTGCAGCTGAAAACAAGGCAAATAGGAATAGTTCGGGGATACGCAAGAATGAAAAACTCAAGGAGCAAAGTAAATGAGAACGCCCAAAGTAGTGAAAATCGAAACTCGACAAGGTGGACTGACATAGAAAAAAGTTATGGTCAAGGCCTTACAAAAGGAACCAAAGGACCGGAAGTTGTTGTTGTTGTAGCGACAGTTTTGGTGCTAATCCTCCGGCTCCATGTCCAGGCTCAGGAACTCTTCTTCTGCTCATGGGCGGTACCACAAATCTTCCTTCGTCAGGTTAGTTGAATTTTTAGGACATCTGAATAGGTGGTCTACATCATGCAGCGTGCCCTCACATGCGGGATACTTGTCAATAATTTCAGGATCAATTCTACTCATGTAGTTGTTTAGGATGCGTGACCAACTGGATCTTAGTTGAGCTAGGATGGACCTGGTGCTACGGAGCAATTGGACCTCTTCGGCTGCGACTTTTGGTGGCTTTTTATTTAGAACTCGATTTGGGCGTAGTTCCTTAAAACGTCCTCAACAGCTTTTGTATTTTTTTTTTTTAATAAAATGTGTTGTGTTATAGGGTTTACAATATGTATCACAACAACACATAAATACCTTTTAAGACCTAGGTCCCACAACAACTGGCGTTCTAAGGTCATGATGAACGCTTTTTTTAAACCTCTGCGGGTTGAAGTCACCTGAGACTAAGGATTCCGACAAACTATTCCATTTGTATGCAGTTCGGACAAAGAAGTCTTTCTGCGATCTGCCAGTATGACAGCGTGGGATCTCGACCGTTTGACTGGTTGCGGTAGCCGATTGTCGAGTGGAGCGGGGGTAAGAATAAGTTTGAGGCATGATGCTGCTGATTTCATCTGAGCACTGTTGATGACGAAACGAATGCTTTTACATTCACCTATTGGTTCATCACACATACTGAATAAAATATCTTTGGGGAACTCGGTCTTTGATCTGGAAACAATCAATAGCTGTGTTTTGGTAGAGTTGAAATTGACCAGGTTTTGGTCACCCCAATTGGCGACATTTTTTAGGTCTTTATTCACGTTTATGGAAGCGTCTCTCCGGGCGGGATTAATTCGTTCGTGTATTTTACTTTTTGAAGGAAGGGGCTCGAACGACTTGTGCAGAGTACTATCATCTGCAAAACTATTTATTGGGTTGTTGGTGATTTTCAACAATTCGTTGATATAAATCAAAAATAGGGTTGGGGACAATACTGAGCCTTGAGGTACACCAGCGTTAATTAGTTTAGACTCAGAAGAAAATCCGTCTAAGGAGACCGAAATGTATCGGTTGGATAGAAAATTTTGAATAAGCTTCACAATATTGGGATGAAAACCATACGCAACGAGCTTGTGGATCAAGTTGACATGCCAGACTCGATCGAATGCCTTGGAGATGTCTAAAGCGACAACGTGTGTTTCACCACCTTTATCAAGTATGCTGTTCCAATAATACGCTATATAGTTTAATAGATCGGTAGTTGATCTTTTGTTTCGAAAACCGTATTGGCTGTCGGCTATTAAATGATTTACTTCCAGAAATTTTGAAATGTGTGTACTGATATAATGCTCGTAGACTTTGGATAGGACCGATAGTAAAGCTATTGGCCTATAATTTGAAATATCGGATTTTGGTCCCTTTTTGGGGACGGGCTGGACATTGGCCAACTTCCAACACGAGGGAAATATACCAGATTTGTAGGATTGGTAGAATGTTTTAGTCAAAGTTGGTGCAAGTTCTTTAGAAAAGGTTTTAAAATGATGGGTGGAATATTGTCCATTCCTGATGATTTGTTGATGTTTAACCCCTTTAAAAGTTTAGCGACTATTTTGGGTTTAAAGTGGAGTTCATTCATATTAACTCCTGAAGACTGGATTTGGGGTATTTCTTTAGGAGTTTCCAAAACAGTGAAGTTCAGAGCAAAGCGTTCAGCGAACAAGTTAGCTTTTCTTGCGGGATTATTGACGATTAAATCACCATCAATAATAAGGGGAATAGAAGATTTTGTACCAGAATTTAAAGAATTGTTGGCACTGTAGAAACTCTTGTCAGAAATAGACATAGACGTAAGTTTTGAAGCTTTCGCTCTGTCAATTTCAGACTTTTCGTTTCTGGTTAGATATTTTTTAGCCTTTAGATATTGGGATCGATTAGCGGGAGTTTTGTTATGAATCCATATGTTAAATGATCTACGTTTGTTTCTAAGTGCCACTTTGGCAGCCCTCGAATACAAGTATTTTTGCTTGGGTTTTACAATGGAAAAAGGGACGAATTTATTGATAGCCAATTGGATGCTTTCTGTAAAGTTTTGAGCAGAAACATTTACATTGTCAGTGTAAAAACAATGACGGTCGAAAGGGAAACCATGGAAAAAATTTTGAAGACCACACTCTTATCCATTTTTGAGTAGTGAAATATTTAACGGGGTTTGGGAGTTGTAGTTTTAAGTAAATCAGTTTTGATAAGTGATGAAATTAAATAATGATCAGAATTTTCAATACTACCTTTCGCTACATCGACACTCGTAATATCTGGCATTGTGGCAAGATAGAGATCTAAAAGAAAACTATTATCACCGCCATTACGGGGAGTGAAAGTTGGGCTTTTAACAATTTGGAATAGGCCCTGAGACGCGGCAAAATTTCTGCCAGCTTTCCACTATTGTCAACATCGTCGGTCGATTTGGAGAGTTCCAACCATGATTTGTTGTGGACGTTGAAGTCACCGGTAACGATAACTTCACAATTAAGGGACTTTGCTCTAATCTCGTCAACAATTTTTGTTAGTGAATTAAAAAAGTTTGGGTTACGTTTGTTGGGGGACCGGTATAAAGCTATTGTACAAAAAGTAATTTCGGGAAGACAAATCTTTAAAACCATTGTATTGAAGCCGTCACCGTGTAGCTCAAAATTTGGAAAGCGTGTGTACGCAACACTCTCATGAATGAATGCGCAAACGCCCTGATGGAGTTTGAAAGCTGATTCGAGCCTATATTTAGAATTAAGTGATTCTATAAAGAAAAAATTTTCAGAAACTTGTATTTCTGTAAGTGTTTTTAAGCCTGTAAGTGCATGAAGTGCTTTTAAGCCTGTTCTATAAGTAACCTCGTCGATGTTACCTGTTACTTGATGGTCTCTAACCTCATGCAGAAAGCATCTTGCTGTCTTCCTTATGTCTCTAGGTGGTTCAATTTTGGATATGGTATCATTACAAGGATGCTCGATGGGCCATCAAATGACATCGGATCGCAGTTTGCAGGGCTGCGTTTTGTATTGCTTGTAACTTCTTCCAGTGCGTGTCCGCAACTTGGGGTGTCCATATGGCTGCAACATAATAGGTCGACCTATGGTTTTATACGTTGTAATTATTCTATTTATTATTATTTTATTTTTATTATTTTATTTTATTTATTATTATTCCTGTTCTTCAGTTTGGAGTTCACTTGTTGTGCATGCGCATTAAATTTAAGCAGTGGGTCGAATGTTACCCCCAACAATCTCGAATTTTTCACTGTAGAAATGAGTATGTTGTCAATGGAGATACTTAGTGTTGTGTTTACCTCCTTCGTCCATTTGGTGAAAAGTGTAGAAGTGGATTTTTCTGTAGAAAGTTTTAATTTCCTTGTTTTAAACCACTCATTGAGGATGTTAAGGTAGGTGTTTAGGACATCGGTGAGTTGTTCTATGTTGTTACCTATTGCAAGCACTGTGCAGTCGTCTGCATATGACGTGATGGTTATTCCTTCAGGCGGGGCAGGTAAGCTGCTTAAGTAGAGATTAAACAATGAAAGTGAGAGAACTCCGCCTTGTGGAACTCCTTGTCGTAGTACTCTCATCTTGGACTTACAGTTTCGAAACTCGACGTATGTTTGGCGACCTCTAAGATAGTTGCACAGCCAGCGCTTTATAAGACCTGGCAAATTGATCTTTAGGGTGTCATCTAGTAGTGCGGCGTGTGACACTATGTCGAACGCTTTTGATAGGTCGAGTGCAACTAAAATTGTTCTAGCACAGGGTTGTTTTTGGTTCAGACCAACACTGATCTGATTTTGTATTATGTGGAGAGCGATGGTTGTACTATGTGCTGTCCTAAAGCCATGTTGCCAGTTTTGCAACCGATGAAAGGATGGAGATCGGTCTGTAGGATTCTCCCTTTTCTTCAGGTTTTCCTGGCTTCAAGATGGGGCTTATTCTTGACGTTTTCCAGATATTTGGTATTTTTAGCGTGTTTAGCGATGTGTTGAATGTGGTAGTGAGATATTTCAGTCCTTTGGGTCCAATATGTTTTAGCATGATAGCTGAGATATATATACTATACGAACATATACTTTTCCCCGATCGGCTTATCAATTAAAATGTTATTTGAAGGGTGTTGGGAGTAGAAATTTCGAAAAAAAAATATTTTTGACTTTGACGAGTTTTTTCTAGTCCTAAACAATTTTTCTTGCAATTTTCCAAACCACCGTTTTCGATTTTTTTTCAAACATCTGAATTTTTTTCCTGTCCCCTACCCTTAACTTCGAACATTACAAATGAATGAAAACTATAGTGTTCGATTCATCATTTTAAATGTTATTTGGAGGAGGTTCAGGGTGGAAATTTTGATAAAAAATTATTTTTAACCTTTAAAGGAGAATTTTTTTTGTAACTGTCTAAAACAATTTTTTTTGTAATTTGCGAAGGTACTGTTTTTGATTTATTTCTAAAATTGTGTTTTTAAAAAGAACTACCGTCGTAGGTAGAATTTTATATACACGGAACCCTTGACGAACGAGTTATATTCGCGCTTGTCTGAATTTTTTTATCTAGTTCTCTTGGACATTTCAGTGTTCAGACACGATAGCATGCGATAATTTTATATTTGTGTTACTGTTACCTTAAGAATTGAATTGCATTATGTTTCATGAAATAAACTGTGCGTAAATGCACACAAAAGAGTAATTTGATTTTAAAAAGACTCTCTTAAAAGTTTTTTGTATGAATCCTTTTATTTCACAATTTTTTACATGGTTAAAGAATAAGTAACCAATCCTTTTTTTTTCTATGCACTTCATGTCTTTTTATACACGGTTTTTTGCACGGATTTTTCTGGAAATTGTCTACCGTGTAAAAACAGAATTAAGAGTAGTGTAATACGGCTACTTCGTTTCGACCATCAAACATCTTTAATTTAGTTGGTCATTCCTTAAGATTGTTAAAAGAAAAACAAGTAATTATATAATTAAATCAAAGTATTCATAATAAAAATGGAATATTCCTATTTTATCCCTGTTTTCAAAATGGCGATTTGTTTTAGATAAAGATTATAGGTCCTCTGAATCATAATTATGAAAAAAAAATTGCGGAAACGAGGGGGTCAATAATAATAATACAGAGGACCTAGGTTTTGTTCGGAAACTCCAAATCGCTTGCTTATTTTCTAAAATAGGCAACTGTCATTCCAAAGGGCGTGGCTACCAGTTCTTCAACAAGAACAAGAATTGGCATTTTATTTCCGAACGACCAGTTGCCTATATATATATATATGAAGTATTAAAAATTAATAATGATGTATTAAAACTTATCAAAATAATAATAATAATTTAACAACAGAAAAAACAAACTGAACACAACACAAAACATGTTTGGTTTGTGTGAAAAAATAGTTATGTGCAGATTTCAAATTATGAAAAATAAAAAAATGGTTTAAACTTTGAATTTTTATTTGATTAATTTTTGTATAAAAAAATAGATGCAGATTTAAAAAAAAAAACAATTTTCATATTTCTATTGAATAAATGAGACACACAAAATAAAATATAAAATTTATATTTTTAATAATAATTTTGTATTTGTTTTGATTAAAATCAAATAAAAACCGCAAATGTCACTTTTAGATCTCAGTTCTTATTGAGGATCTCAAAAACAGCGAGTCCAAAATAAGCGATCGAATCGCCTATTTTGGAATAGAAATGGAGTTTCCGATCAACTTTATCTGTCAAATCGCTGCTTAAATAGGCAAGAAATAGTTTAAGAACGACCATTTCCAGCCACAAACGTCAAAATAGGAAAATAAGCAAGCGATTTGGTGTTTACGAACGAGCCCCAAAAATCTTTTTATGTATCTAAAAAAAATCGCTAATTTGAAAACGGCGATAAAATATGATTGTACCTTTTTAATGAAAAGTTGTATTATTATTTTAATTATAAATATAAAATTTTAATTTAAAACAAAATCGATGTAAATCGCAAGCAAACATCATATGAAGTTATATGAACCAAAACTTCAAACAATGAGAAAAATCAGTGGTGTGAAGTTGTCAGCACAATAAAAAGATCGTTAAATTTTTTTTCCGATTTCAACAAATATTACGATTTATTTTTCAACAAATATTACGAAAATCGCCGATAGAAATTGATACATATTAATTTAATTGTAAGCTCATTTTATTTTAATTGATGTATTCTAGTTATCGCGCATTTCGCAACATTTAAAAAAAACAATTTTTCGTTTAACTAAAAATTCTTCCTATTTCTATTCTTCTTTCCAATGCATTTTGGCCATGATTATAAATAGAAAATAACTGTAGTAAAACCACTGCTAGTTAAAATTTATAAATCAAGGATATAAAACTTTCTAAATTATTAATTAATTGATCAGTTGGAACTTGGAACACAGATAAATATAAATATAACCGGAACCGTAAAATAGAGTGAGTTCATAAATTAGAAATACATTAAAATATAGAAATGAGTCATATTTTGACATATTTACTTCTGCGTCATATCAGCTGTCATAAAAGTTTTACAATAATTGTTCCAAATTAAAAAATTCCTTAACACAAAAGTAATTGAAGTTTAATATAGATAGAATAGTGTACAATAATTGTTTAAATTCAAAATGTTTTCAAGTGGCCCGAATTATACAAAATTAAAAACCAATTTGCGTTTAGCTCTAAATCGTTTAAAGTTATTAGAAAAAAAGAAATCCGAATTGACACAAAAGGCTAGAAAGGAAATTGCTGACTACATTACAGCTGGAAAACCAGAACGAGCTAAAATTCGTGTGGAACATATAATTCGTGAAGATTATCTCGTTGAAGCTATGGAAATAGTAGAAATGTATTGTGATCTTATATTAGCTAGGTTTGGTTTGGTGACTCAAATGAAAGAGTTAGATGATGGTATTGCTGAAGCAGTTTATAGTATTATTTGGGTAGCACCAAGGCTACAAGCTGATGTTCAAGAATTAAGAAGTGATTTTTATAATTCGTTTTTTATATTGTTTTAACCAAATATTTTTTTATATTTAGTTATTTCTGATATGCTGTCTGCGAAGTATGGAAAGCAATTTGCAGAGGCAGCTCGATGTGCAACTGATGGGCATAAAATTTCTGATAAACTCATGCATAAAATGGCTATTCAAGCTCCATCAAAATTATTAGTAGAAAAGTATTTAATTGAAATCGCTAAAATATACAATATTGAGTATGAACCAGATCCACAAGTGATGCAAGACGAACAACGCGACAATGGTTTAAATCAATTTTTAATTGATTTAAGCGATAAAAATAATTTGAATGGAGGAATGGCTGTTCCCCAGCCGGCTGGTTTTATTGGTTATCCACAACCACCAACCTTACCAGAGATGCCTCTACCTCCAGTTAATCGACCGTTTAATTACCCACCTCCGGGTGGATTTGGAGGTGGTTTTGGTGGCGGAAATGTTGGATTTGGTGGAGGAAATACTGGGTTTGGTGGAGAAAAAACTGGGTTTGGTGGAGGAAATACTGGGTTTGGTGGAGAAAAAACTGGGTTTTGTGGAGGAAATTCTGGTTTTGGTGGTGGCAATGGTGGTTTTAGTGAGGACACTGCTGTTGGAGGTTTTGGTGGTAATGGTGTTGCGGCCCCATCGAATTATAATTACAATATTCCACCACAACCCCCACAATATTTGGAAAAAAAAGATTTAAATATTAACACAGATTTCCTAAAGGTAAAAATTTACGCAAAATAGAGAATTGCATGGTTCTATTTTTCTTTATTCAATTTAAAAAATTTTAGGAAGAAACGAATTCTCTTCCGCCAGCATATTCCTCCTTAAGCCCTGATGATAATTTACAGGTATTTTATTATTTTATGCTTTTGAACTAGTTTTCTTAATTTTACTTAGACACCCTGTTTTACGCTCGGTACTGTTCTTTTAAAAAAAAATATACAGTCAAACTTCAATAAATTGAACTTCTATTTACTAATATACGAATTCCTCTATAAATCGTATGGTTATCTCGTACTCAAATTTTGAATTTCTTTGTAAATAGTTTCTATTATTCGAAATTTCCCTAAATCGAACAAAAATTGATAGCATTTAGTGGTTCGAATTATGGAGGTTTCACTGTAGTTTCATTCCTCCATTCATTAACAGTCAAGTAGTGAATTCTGAACAAGTTTCAACACCGAATTATCGAAATTTGTATTCTTTTGGAATGAATTTCAATACAAAAAAAATAATTCGGTATTGGAACTGTACTGAAATTTGTTCGGTACAGTCGAAAAGAATTCACTAAAGAACTTAACAGATGATTAGATCCAAAAGTGAAGTTTTTGCGATTCCTATTTTTTTTAATTCTTTATCTAAACATATGAACATTAACTGCTTGCGTAAATTTGTAATTTTATTTTTATTTCTATTTTACAACCTTGGATTATATGTGAGTAATATTTGGGTAATGTTAATTGTTGTAGAAATAAATATTAATTTGTAAGTGAAAACTTAAGCATAATCAATTTGTTAGTTTTTGAGAATAGTTTATGTATTTCATTATAGAACTCATCCAAACCAAAACCACAGCCACGATCAAAGATACCACCTGACATGGGATCTTCAAAAATTGATTTTCCTGAGTTGCCAAACGTTCCATTAGATTTTCCTGACGATGGAAAACCCAGCAATAAAAATGACGATGAAATTGATTTTGATTATATAACGAAACGCTTTGAAGAGTTGAAGAAGAAGAAATGAAGTCACAGAGATGTTTTGGAAAGAAACAAATTATTTTTTGCTATTTAAATGTATTATAAATAAATAAATATTAAATACATCTCAAATTATTACACATCGATTATTAGAGAATTACAGCAAATAAACATTCATATAGTAATTAGCTTTAACTACTTTTGTGTTTCAAATGGAAGAAAAAATTAAACGCTTAAATTATTTAAATTCAAAAATTATAGCAAATACGTACAATACATTTAATTTTGTCTTGAGGTTCGTGCTGTTATATGTTCATGTGCTCGCCACTTTGGCGCATCAGAAGAATTAAAACAATTTAATAATTATGACCTATAAAACTTGACATTTACCTGCAGTTACAATATTTTAATTGGTTTGTGAACCATTCATTTTACATAATATGTACTGGTTCATTTCATTCTTATTTATCTAATAGAAAAATTTATCGAAAAATTTCAAGTTTCTTTCATTGGCAAAACAAGAATATAATAAGATATAGTATGCTTGATTTATAATCATCAATATTTTATAAACAAATAACATTTATTATCTTGCATTAAAATATGAAATTTCATATATAATTTTTAAAATTACACATGAAATCTCATGTAAATTTATCATTCATGTAATCTTTAACGCCAATACGGCAAAAATCTAAAGGGAAATATTGCCATATTTAAAATAAATTTCATGTTGTGTCTAAAATTGTATGGACAATTATAGGACAATTTATTTATTACAGCCCATCAAACAATTTTACGTACGTTACGTACCCAAAAGTATATGATTTTTGCACGGAATTCCATGCTATTTTGTTCCAAAGGAACGCATGTAATGAAAATACTTTTCCTCATGAGATGCAAGCTTACATGAAAATTTATTTTTGAACTTTACTTGAACTTTCAATGAAAAAGTTAAAGATTTCTTAACTTTTTCCTCATGATTAGAGAATGAACCTAGCTACATTTTAAAGTATTGTGCTACTATACAAAAATAATAATAAAAGGTTGCTCAACTCTCATGAGTAAAAAAATTTCATAGGGACAGTTCATGTACAATGACAGTGCATGCACAATGAAATTATACTTTCACTCATGAGATTTCAGCAACTTTTTATTTAAAAATGCAATATTTAAAAAATATACTTTTTACTGTTTATTTTTAATTTTTTATTTTATCAATAATAATATAAACTTCCTTATAGTAACAATTTGAATTTTATTTTATAGAATGTCGATTTCGACTTACGTCATCTTCAGTTCTTAAATTATTATTCTGAATAATAATTTAAGAACTGAGGATGACGTAAGTCAAAATCGATATTCTATAAAACAAAATTCAAATTGTTACTATAAGGAAGTTTATATTATTATTAATAAAATAAACAATTAAAAATAAACAGTAAAAATTATATTTTTAAATTCAAAAGTGACAAAAGCATACAAACAGTGAATAATATGGAAAACCATAATAGCACATATAACTTTTTATTATTATTTTTTAATACAGTAGCACACTGCTTTAAAATGTAGCAAGGTTCATTCTCTATTAGGCGCGCTATATACAATTGAGCTAAGCGCTATGCGAACTATGTTTTTTGTATATAATGTAATCAAATGGATGACTATACACTTGAGCTAAGCTATGTCAGCTGACATAGCTTAGCTCAAGTGTATAGTCATCCATTTGATTACGTTCCCGGCAAACATTCGGGATTTTTTCGAACGTTTTAAAACAAATTTGTTAGCGGCGATGTGATCGTCCCGATTACTTTGTGAACATCACATGTGACTGTTCACATTTTATACCCTGCGAACGTTACCATCACGTAAACTGAAGCAATCTCCGAGCGTTCACTGTTTTTGAACGCCGATAAGAAACATGTGAACGTTTGACGATCAGCACACGTGGATGTCCTGTGATTGATCGCTGCTAGATCACAGATGAACGAGTTGTGCTCAAACGCTTGTAGGCCGCATGAGAATGGTTTGTGATCGACCACTGGTAGGTCACATGTTATTGGTTTGGGATCGAACGCTGGCAGGTCGTAAAGCCTAATTAGGGGATATTACTTTTACTTAGGCGCCTAGATTTTTTTTTATTTGATAGAGAAACACTCACTGAAGCGAATAAAACCAAAACGAGTTGTATCGGAGCCCCGGGGTCCAAGATACAGGCCTTTGAAAAAAGCAAAATCCATACAAAATTGCACTGGTTTTGACAAAAATTTTTATTTTGTACTTATTTTTGCTTTATTTCCTATGTGCTTATAAGAAAAACGATCAAAACTGTCCCTTTTACTAAATTTTCTTAGTTTACGATAAAAACATTAAAAAAAATCCACTCGCGCCTAAGTTAATCTAATCTTGCCAATATTTCCGATATATTTTCTTATTGGGCGCATTTTATTTAAAACGAACGAATTCGTTCATTTTAATTTTATATGCAACATGGCTTTAACCCTGGCCACGTAAACAAAAATCGGATAGAGAATTCTAAAGTTGCACTTGTGTGACGTCAACAGAATTAGATAGTGTGCAGTAGATATTACTGCTTATACTAAATCAGATGCTCAGGTTATTTAATGATGATGAAATTCTTAACAAATATCAACCGGCCATAGAGGCACAGGAAATTCCAATATTTAGTAAAAGAGACAGTAAAAATTAATAAACAGTAAAAATTATATGTTTAAATATTGCATTTTAATTCAAAAGTGACAAAAGCACACAAACAGTGAATAATATGGAAAACCATAATAGCACATATAGGGCGATTTTTCTGTTCCGGTGTTTACCGCAATGGCGCTGCAAAAGGGGGATAAGAGAAAAAATTACAAAAATTTTATATGGGATTCCATACAAAACACAACTTGAACAATTTTAAAAGTTATCTAAGAAATTTCTCATTTTACCACAATTGAACAATTTTAATTTGATTATAAAGTATTATTGACTATATATTAAGCGTAATATATACAATATTATTTTTAAGTTTCTCAAAAAAGAGACATAAAAATTACGAAAATTTCCCATACAAAGTTGTATGAAAAATTTAACCTATTTTCGTACTTGTTTTACGGACAGAAAAAATAAAATATTATATATATTATGCTTAATATATAGTCAATAATAGTTCATAAGCAAATTTAAATTATTTCATTGTAGCAATATGATAAATTTCATAAATAATTTTTAAAATTATTCAAGTTGTGTTTTGTATGAAATCCCATATAAAATTTTTTGAATTTATTCTCTAATCCCCTTTTTGCAGCGCCATTGCGGTAAACACCGGAACAGAAAAATCGCCCTATAACTTTTTATTATTATTTTGTAATACAGTAGCACACTGCTTTAAAATGTAGCAAGGTTCATTCTCTATTAGGCGCGCTATACACAATTGAGCTAAGCGCTATGCGAACTATGTTTTTTGTATATGATGTAATCAAATGGATGACTATACACTTGAGCTAAGCTATGTTCACTAAGCTATGTCAGCTGACATAGCTTAGCTCAAGTGTATAGTCATCCATTTGATTACGTTCCCGGCAAACATTCGGGATTTTTTCGAACGTTTTAAAACAAATTTGTTAGCGGTGATGTGATCGTCTCGATGACTTTGTGAACATCACATGTGACTGTTCACATTTTATGCCCTGCGAACGTTACCATCACGTAAACTGAAGCAATCTCCGAGCGTTCACTGTTTTTGAACGCCGATAAGAAACATGTGAACGTTTGACGATCAGCACACGTGGATGTCCTGTGATTGATCGCTGCTAGTTCACAGATGAACGAGTTGTGCTCAAACGCTTGTAGGCCGCATGAGAATGGTTCGTGATCGACCACTGGTAGGTCACATGTTATTGGTTTGGGATCGAACGCTGGCAGGTCGTAAAGCCTAATTAGGGGATATTACTTTTACTTAGGCGCCAAGATTTTTTTTTATTTGATAGAGAAACACTCACTGAAGCGAATTAAACCAAAACGAGTTGTATCGGAGCCCCGGGGTCCAAGATACAGGCCTTTGAAAAAAGCAAAATCCATACAAAATTGCACTGGTTTTGACAAAAAATTTTTATTTTGTACTTATTTTTGCTTTATTTCCTATGTGCTTATAAGAAAAACGATCAAAACTGTCCCTTTTACTAAATTTTCTTAGTTTACGATAAAAACATTAAAAAAAATCCACTCGCGCCTAAGTTAAAGTAATCTTGCCAATATTTCCGATATATTTTCTTATTGGGCGCATTTTATTTAAAACGAACGAATTCGTTCATTTTAATTTTACATGCAACATGGCTTTAACCCTGGCCACGTAAACAAAAATCGGATAGAGAATTCTAAAGTTGCACTTGTGTGACGTCAACAGAATTAGATAGTGTGCAGTAGATATTACTGCTTATACTAAATCAGATGCTCAGGTTATTTAATGATGATGAAATTCTTAACCAAGATAATATGAGTGAGTGGTCTTTGAATAAAAATCTAATCGTGAAAAAATTTGTAATAAAGCCGATTTAGTATTAGCATAGGGTACACGCACAATAAGGATAAAACGTTTATATATGCTCATGAGATTTGAGCAACTTTTTATTATTATTTTTCAATAGGTTTTAAAATTTAGTTACTTAATTCTCTATTAATCATGAAGCAAAAGTTAAGAATTTTTTAACTTTTTCATTGAGTAAAAAGCATTTTAAAAATAAACTTTTTTTTCTCAAAATAATTTTCATACAAACTTGGATCTCATTAGTAAAAGTTTTTTCATTGTGCATGCACCCTTATACTGTGTTCAAATTAATTTAAAATAATGATCAAATTCAATTCACATTTTTCTAATGATTGCCAAATTAAATCCAATTCGAATATATAAAAAAAACGAAATTTAATTTAAAATAAAGTTTTAATAGAAAAAACCGAAATTCTGGGAAAAAAAATTAGCACTCAAAATAATGTCTACAAATTTTATTTTATGCTTGTAGCTCAAATCTTTTTAAAACAAATAACGATCAAAATTACTTTAACCTAAAAATAGTATATCGGTCCCACTAAATTAAAAATAAAATGGTCCCACTATTTAGTGGTCCCACTAAATTTATGAAATGCACCTGAATTTAAAATATCCCGCTTGTAAGACGATACATTAAAATGGTACCCCTGATTTCCCAAAGATGGCAACTGTTTTATTATCATATAAAAAAGCTAGGCGCCATTGTTTAATTTTTAAAGTAAAAACTATGTTTAGCTATAAATAAAAAAAATTATAAATTAATCGTTTTAATAATTTTAATAATATATGCGTTTATTAACGTATTGCATTTATTTTAAAGTTAACTAGTTTAATGAATTATGATTTATAGATATTAACTGTTTTGATGCGGTAAGCATAGTTTGTGTGTCAAAAGAAGAAGAAATCCATCTTTTTTGTGTCAGATTTTTAAGACATGCTATTGTCATACAAATTAAAATAAAATAGTATCAAATGTTAAACTATAGTTAAATAATGTTTTAATTGATGTTTTATAATTTACTTTTTTTATATTTTTGTGTTTGTTAGTGAAATTTTGAAAAATGTCTGCATATGCAGATTACCATTTTCCTTTTTCCTTATGTATATAAAAGGTACTCGAAAAACTATCTAAATTTTCAATTTTAAGACATGTGAAGAACTTCTCATTAAAACAAATATCTTTTTGAATTGCATTGAAATGTTTCTAAAATTTGTAACATACACTCCGATTAAAAATTAGAGCAACAAAAATGTCAAATTATACAAAAATTGAATAACCTTAATTGAATTTTTTTTTAAATGAATTCATGAAATAAATAATTTGTATTGGTTTTAGCAAAGATTAATAATAAATAATGGCGCAATATTATCAAATTGTTAGTAATATGGATGATCTGAAAAGATTGTGTCCTAATTTGAGTATTGAAAACATACAACTGGTAGCAGCTGATGATATACAATATGGCCAACAACAGGTATGTAAAGACACCCTTTTAAGTTACAAAAACAGAAAAAGTTTAATTTCGCTTCGAATTCGTTGGAACATTCGTTCCATCCAACGTCGAAATGTTGATTTATTGCACATACAATTTTTCGTAATTTTCAGGTGATTCTAACACAAGATCATGGATTAATTATAAATGAAAACCAAATACCACAGTTAGTTTATCATCCACAAAATCAAACACAATTTATAATACAAGATGAAAATATTGGGACAGAAAATTTTGTGAGTGGTAGTCAAGGTTCACAGCAAATTTTTTATGCTCAGGAAATATCTGCTGATAGTAATCAAATTATGCAACAACGGCAGACACAGCAAATATCTAGTGATTCAACAATCCAACAACTCCAAAATCAACAACAAACCGAACAGAGACAGGTTATTACACAATTACAACAACAACAATCGCAATCATCTCAAATATTAGTTCCACAACAATCATCTACTCAACAAGTGATAATGCAACCACAATCTCATCTAGTTGTACACAGTCCTAATCAGTCTTCTGTAGTATTACAACAACCAAATCAAATAGTGCAACTAAATCGTAGCAGTACACCGCAACAAGCAAATCAGCGTCAAATTATTTATAATACAAATCGGAATGTTATTTATAGTGACAATAACACACAACAAATTATATCACAACAAAACCAGCAACAACAGCAAATTCAACGAGCTGCACAACAACAAAGACAAATTATTAATCAACAAAGAGCTGTGCAGCAAGTAGTACGACAACAAACAACAACAAGAGTTGTACAACAGAGATTACAGCAGCAAGTGGTGCAAATACAACAACCTAGCCAAGCAGCTCAACAACAAGCGCAGCAAAGCATGCAATCACAACAGAACCAATCTCGTGTAATAATTACTCCCTACAATCAAATTCCACAAACAACAATGCAGCCCAGAATAATGACTACAGCAGGAAGACCGCGTGCAAATTTTTCACAACGATCACCAACCGTTCGTACTCCTCGCGCTAGACAACCACGAAATACAAATCCTCAAAACTTGCAAGCAAATGTTATACATCGATATTCCACTCCTAAAGTAAATACGCCACGATTAGCGACTTTAACACAACATGCATTAGGTACATCTACACCACGAGCCAAATACACTCCCAGATCTGCGAGTGTTAGCAATCAACGATTTGTTAGTCCTACACCTGTGACAACTATTGTGGAACATAAGAAAAATTCTCCAAAATTAGCCACAAATGCTAGTTGTACAATAACGCACCCTACGATATCACCGATCACACTTTCGCCACCATCCCTCGTACCAACAACACCTACATTTACGCCAACATCATCGTCATTAAACGCACAAACACCTTTGTTGACTCCACTTGCATCTTCAACTCTTATATCGACACCTGTATTAACTCCCAACTGTGGTAGTAGCATTATACGAACAACATTAAAAAATAACATAACTGCAAAAGCAGCCAACCAATCTGCATCATCTTCTTCATCTACCGATTTTGATGTAGATGATCTGGAAAATAGTATAACAGCAGCAGTTGTTACAAAACCACAAACATTGTTAACGAACTCAAATACGACGTCTTACAGCTCAATATCATCACCATCGCAAGAAGGTTTATCAGATTTGTCTAACGATGACGCTAGTAAAAAAATTGTTACTACGCCAACTGGGAAAAAAATGACTCTGGAGGAATATAAGAAACTCCAACAGCAACAAAACGTATTAAAATGCAGTAATCCTCGTAACAGCAACATAACACAAATAACCCAACGACCAAAAGCTCCCACACAACCAATTTCAAAAATAAGACCTGATATTCCAACACCCATTGCAACACCTATTACAGAAACACGAAATAGTGCTAAAATGTTAGTAATTTTAGAAAGCGGTGAACAACGCCTCATAACATTTACGCTACCAAGGGAAAGCTGTACTGTTCAAGAATTACTAGAACAAATTGATGTTCAATTTAGTCACGAAACGAATATTCAGTGTGTTTCAAATCCGGGTGCAAATATTGATTACGTGGTCACAGTTGGTATGAATCATGACACAAATCCAAATGAAATAGTTACAGCGGTTGAAAATAGTATTCAAGATAAAAACCAACAGCCAACCCAAACACCACAGCTACCACAACCATTACAACCAACACCACAGGCTTCAACGTCGGTACAACAACCAATTATCCAACTGCAAACGGAGTTGCTTGCCCAACAATCGCAGCAATTACAAATGTCGCAGCCTCAGCTATCTGTCTTAACCCAAACACCACAGCAAATATTTTCTCAATCTCAACCCCAACTTGCAACACCAAATTTGCCAACGTTGCTCTCTACTTACCAAACACCACCGACATCAGTCTCGGTTCCTGAAAAATCAAAATCGCCAGACACACCAAAGGAACCGCCTCCAAAATATATCGATGGATTTTTGGCAGTATGTAGCGCCTGTGGCTATTCTGGTCTAGATCATGCTAAATGTCAGAGATGCCGGCGTATATTTCCAGAAGAACCTAGAAGAACTCCTTATGGAAAATTAGTTACGAATGCATCAAATCCTCGTAATAATTTACAAGAAAGAGAAAAGAAGACCATAGAGATACATAGAAAGATAGCAAATGAATTAGTTATTACTAAGCCTAGTATTTCAAGTCGAGGTTCTGGTCGTGGTTCTGGACGAGGCCGTGGCAGAGGAAGAGGTCGTCCAACAGAGATTGAGCCAGTAATTCTTACATTAAGTAGTGATGATGAAGCAGATTCGCAATCTTCGCAAAATTTTTCAAATCGAGTAAGTATTAATTCGAGTCTATGTTTTTTGAATAGCATGTTTTTGCTTATCTACGTTTTCTTTTTAAAATAGGTTCCTGTAATACCGCCCCCAACGTCGATTAGCCCTATGCCGTTTGAACCTGTAATTCCTGAAACAAATGACGTGCCTTTAGGTAAGTGAAATCTATTTAAATTGTCAAAAGTGCAACCCAAATTGGCCTATATTTCAATTCGATTAATTTGTTTCCTAAATACTAAATTATTTTTATCACCAACCGAATTAAAAATTGCATTTTGTATATTTTACAAGAAATATGTTATTTATGTATTGCATCTATTTAGATCGTAGCAGTACCCAAAAAAATCATTTCGTGTTAGAACATAAAGTAAAATATGCAGGGGCTAAAATCTCAAGCTCTGAGATATCAAGACTTTGGTCTGGGTTAAGAATTTTGACATAGTTTGCGGCAAAAAACTTATGAGGATATTGTATTTAGTTTTGGGCAGCGATGTATATCAAACATAAAAATCTATGTAAAAGTACAAATATTTTATCTCTGTTTAGAAATTTATTACTAACTAACACGGAACGGAATTATAGATCATAAAGTAACATCATTTATGTCGAATTCTTTTTGCCAACAAAATTGCTCTGACACGCGACAATTTTTTTTGACATTACGTGTTTTATTTAAGCCAAAAAAGTGATTTTTTTTTGCTCTAAAAATATTTGTTTGAATATGGATTTTTAGCTAGAGCAAAACATAAAATAAGAATACAAATACATTTAAAAAATCTGCCAAAATTAGTAAACAAACAAAACGCCATTTACTTATCATTTTTTTTAATAGTGAAATAGTTACTTTTTAAATAAAATATTGTTTAAATCGTGTTTTAAGTTAAAAATTAACAACAAACAAACTAATTAATTAAATACAATTAATTACAAAAATATTCAATGACAGTTCACAAATACAACTACAAAACTGGATCATATATTTTCATGTTCTTTTTATGAAAAAAAAATATCACTTTTTCGCTCTGGACAAAAAGAATTCGACATTAGTGAAAAGATGATACACTCAGCAAACTACTCAAAAATCTCTGCATTTCGAGAAAATATTACAAAATCAAAAATATTCTCAAAATTATAATTAAAATAAAATTTTAACTTTTTTTCAAAATTCCAAAAATTGTATCAAAATCAAAAATTCTGTTAATATTCCAAAAATTCAAACTTTTTCCAAAATTCTAAAAATATCACAAAAATTATAACAAAATTAAAAATGCAAACATTTTTCAAAATTCCAAAAATATTTCAAAAATTATAATAAAATCAAATTTAAATTTTTCCATAATTCATAAAATTATTGCAAAAATTATAACAAAATCAGAAATGCAAACTTTTTTCATAATTCAAAAATTATAACAAAATCAAAAATTTCATGTTCGATTAAATTTCATGTCATACAAATAATTAATTTATTTTTTGCCAAAAAATTGGTTTAAAAAAATGAAAATAATTCTTTTTACACACTTGACAATATTTTTTTGACAAAATTATAATGCAAAAATCTAGTTTTTAGCCTCACATGCCAATCCCGACCATCACGATTTCTCTAAATTCAATGTTCCTACTCGTAATCACTTAAAAGTTAAAATGAACATTTTTTAAGCAAAAAATATGCAAATTTCCTTGTTTTGACACACTTGACGATTTTTTGACACACTTCCGGGACAGCTATCGAACACATCGTCCTTTCGGCTCTTACCATTGAGTATACCTATTTTTAAAAAAAAACATTTTTTAAATCCCTCCAGCCGTTTACCAGTTTCGTCGGTTGTGACGGCCGGCCGGCAGACAGACATACATTTTTTTGTTGCTTTTTTGGGATCAGTAGGTCCTAAAACTTCGAGAAATGTTGAAAAAAGTGAGGGTATGAATTTCACTTTTGGCTCATGAATTTAATACTTTGGTTTTTTCAAAACCGAAGTAACTTTGTTTTTCTTTTTATTTAAATTTTTGTGAAAAGGTACAATCCTAGTTTATCCCCCCAAATAGATTTGCGTTTTTTTTCAGATAAATAGAAAGATTAGGTCCTTTGCATCCTAATTATGAAAAAAAAATTTGCGGAAATGAGGGGGTCAAAAGTTATAAAGGATCAAACTTTCAATTTTACCTTGGTAACAAAATCAAAAGAACATTTATTTATTATTTCGTGAGAGTGTCTTGCATTATGTTAGTATAACGTTAATTCCATTGGAACCTCTTGGGTTAGCCGTTAGAAAGCTGAAAAGCTTGAGAATTTTATCTATATTAAAAAGGTGTCAACTAACATTATTTCAACAGTCATTAAATTATGAATTTATTATACATAAAATATTAAACTAATTAAGAACACATAATTAAAATAATTTCCTAAAATCGAGGTCTTCGTGTACATTTTTTTTACAAAAACAACTTTCCTTCATACAAATTTGTATGCATTCGTGCGAATGCGACAGAAAAGATAAAATAAAACCATCAAGTTAGGTGAAATTTTTTATTAACCAATCAGAGAAGAGAACTTTATATTCACCACAAAATTCTTATTTTTGATTGGTTATTAACTCCATCCACTCTCCACAGTTCGCATGTTAAAGCCCAGCTTCAAACTGGGCCTTAACTTGCTAACTGCGGACTGTGGACTAAATTGTATATGACAGTTGTTTTTTCACGCACACATAAACATGTTTTATTTATTTGTTTCATTTTATTTTGTTTTCGTGTACATTTTTTGAACACGATTATAACAATATCAATTTTTATTTTTTTTTGAAAAAAAATTCTTTTTTCGGCAAACGGCAGTAAAGTTTAACTTTACTGCCGCCAGGGAGTTAGCTAAAGTCTTACTTTTTAACCAGCAAAAGTAACGCCATTTTTATTTTATATTACGCCTACGGAGGCTGTAAAGTAGCACTTGTTATTTGTTAGTTTGTTATTTTTTCAAACATATTGTATAACTATGACAACAAAAAATAAGTTGATTCTCATTGGATTATGATATTTTGAATTATTGTATGTTACTATGACAAAACATTATGACAAAACATTATGACAAAACATAACAAGCAGTTTGAAATTCGGAATTATTGTATAACTATGACAAAATAACAACTATTTCAATTGGATTATGAAATTTTGAAAAGGCGGATTTGATAAAAAAATTTTATTCATACAAATTTAAATGTTTTTTTCTCTTTTTTGGAAGTAATTATGACGATAAAAATTCATATTTATAAAAAGTTTGATGTATTAATTTCATATTTATAAAAAATTTAAACGTTTGCCGAAAAAATAGTATATTTAATTCGGAGCTAACTCTAAAGTGACTTTTTGTGTATCGTCTATAATTGTCGGACTATAGATTCAACACAAAAAGTATCACTTTAGCTCCTAATTAATGTCGTTTTCTTTTTGACAAAAAAAGTGATCTAAGAGCAAAAAAAGCAGCTGTCAGATCACTTTTTTTTGCATTTCGTATTCTTTTTGTAAAAAAAATTGCTCTTTTTATGATCTGAAAATATTTTTTCTGAATCTAGATTTTTTGGTAGATCAAGTTGCAAATACAATGAATTTACACAAATACATTTACAAATCTGAAAAATTAGTAAACAAACAAGACGCCATTTATTTATTATTATTTTTTTAAAGTGAAATAGTTATTAGTTTAAATAAATGTTTTGTTTAAATCGTGTTTTAAATCCAAAATTAATAAAAAATTATTTAATTAAATTCTAATAATTAACAAAAACATTAAATGAGAGTTCACAAACACAACTACAAAACTAGATCAAATGTTTTCATATTCGTTTTGTGGAAAAAAATCACTTTTTCTGCTCTGGCAAAAAGAAAACGACATAAGTAATGTACTATTCTTCATACAAATTTGTATGGATTTGTGCGAATGCGACAGAAAAGATAAAATAAGCTTATCTGTCGTCTGCGGACGTGGTGAATATAAAATATCGCATTTCTAATTGGTTAATAACACCGTCCACAGTCTACAGTTCGCATGTCAAAACCCAGTTTCACTGCCTATAAATTGCAGATAAACTAAATTGGGGTTCCCATATTTGAATTTAGTTCATAGGCAAAGAAGTGATGCGATACAAGTGTGGAAAGGGCTACTGTTTAACAAAAAATTGAATTAATGGTTGCTTGGATTTAATTTAAGATGCAAATTAAATATAATTTAAATTTTTAATATTTTAAAATTTAGATTTATTTATTTAAAAATTTGAATAATAGATTAAATAATGGTCCAAGAAAAAATTTAATGTTTAACTCGGAATAAAATATATTTTGATGCTCGTAAGATCGTAGTCGCGTCGCACCGCAACATTCAACCCGAAATCCATAATTCTTTGTTCTAAAATAAAAGTAATGAAAACTAAATAATTTTTATTTTTATGCCATTTTATTTATTTATTATGTTACTTTTCCAACAAGTAGTTTTAGTATTTTGTGAAGAAAATTAAAAATATTATATTTCAGGTATTTTAATTTAAAAATATATTTGATATTAAAGATATTTGTGATAATATTTCGATGTACACCCAATGATCTGCTGTTCACTTAACTGTATTTTTCCCTATACAAATATCAAAATCATTTTTTTCTATTTTTTGATCCACGGGTGTGACAACCCCGCGTACTCCAGTCCCTGCTATTGGCATATGAGTTAACGTAAGATATCACATACCACTGGCAATAGCAGTGAGGTATCACTAGCCAAGGTGATATCTTAGGGGTGCTGGCGGATAAACTGTATTCAGTCAACGGTAGCACTCTCAATCTTAGCTAATGAATATTCCTTGATGCTGGAACGCTGTAGCTTGCTCGAAGAAACGAGCCTTCATATAACTATATATCTGAGCTTTAATCATTGGAAAATATACTGCGTCCCATAATCAAGGATTATGCCATTAGCTGGACTATTGGCAAACCAATTTTAGTTTTGTTCCTGCAAATTTTTAAAACAAATTTGCTTTTTATCTCTTATTTTATTTTTATTTTCCCTATCCTATCACGAAATATTGGCCTATGTCATATTTTATATGTGATAGGATTTATTGTTTAGTTATCCATTATTTAACAAAAAAATATTAAAAAAAACAGATTTGCGTCCATTAACATCCTTAGAACGCATGTTGTTGTGGGACCTTGGTCTTAAAAGGTTTTTATGTGTTGTTGTGACTTATTAACTTACGACATAAATTTCTCTCTTTACGGTACTGTCTAAGGTTTTCATCGGTTTTGTTTTGATTAAACTTTCGAAAAGCCTTTTTTTTAACTTTTATAGCTTTTTGGCATTTACTAGAAAACCATAGATCAGTTTTTGGAATGATCAATTTATTAGGAATAAATCTGTGCATACCATCAATTACAGTTTCAGAAAAATTTGATGCAGCTATGTCTGGGTCTTGGCCGGTAAGGCAATAGCGTTTCCAAGGAAAACATCTAAAAAAACTTTTAAGTCCTTGCCAATCCGCAGCTTTGTAGTCCCAAACATTGCGAGGATTCGCTTTAAATTGTTTTGGAATTTGTATATTTAGTTGTGTGGAGATCAAATTATGATCTGAACCACCCAATGGTTCTGATATTTTAAATTGAACCAGATATGGATCGTTTGTCAAAAATAAATCAAGTAAATTACTGCTTTGACCAGGAATGTCAGGAACTCTGGTTGGCTGGTCTATTATTTGAGTAAAATTGTGATAAAGAGCAAACAACTCAGCCTGTCTACCAACCTCGTCAGTTTTAGAGCTGTGTGTAAGCCATTCTTTATTGTGGACATTAAAATCTCCAAGAACTATAAACTTTGCATTAGGATACTCAACCAACCTATCTATCTTCTCAGATAAGTCATGAAAAAAATTAGAGTTCTCAGGTGAATTAGGTGAACGGTAAAGTCCAAAGACAAACAGCGTTTGACTTGGGCAACTAATTTTTAGTGACACCATATTGTGACATTTTGCATTTAATTCAAATTTATTTAATCTCACATATGGTATAGTATCCCTAATATAAGCACAAACTCCATGCTTAATGTAGAAAGAGGATTCAAGTTCATAATTGGGACAAAGGTATCTATTTTTATCTAAGGTCACAGCACGCGCACTGATAATCGTTTCCGTTAAAAACAAAATATCAGGTTTCATAGTTTCAAGAAAAAGATGGACTGAATTAAGGTTTATATTCAATCCTCTTATGTTCGCATAGCTAATAGATAATTTTGCCATTTTAATTCATAGAGAAATATCAATGAAAAACATACATACGAAAACCACAGTAATGCGAAAACAAACAAACTCAAATTGAAATTGAAATTGAAATTGACTACTTCAACAGCTGGACAACCTGAATCTAAGTCTAGGTTCACTGTTAAAATCGACAATTAAAATTATGAAATTGTAAACAAAATATTATTTTAGAAACATCAAAACAAGATGTAACTCAAAGACAGGAAACTTTACATAAAGTGTACTTAAAACCTTTTATTGAGTCAACAAGACCACAAGAAAACTACCAACGAAACTAATAAAATAACTACAATTCTACATAAAAATAAATAAAATAAAAATTTGAATGATAAGAAAAACTTATCTGAATTAATTTTTTTTGCAAAATACAAGTATTTCCTATCCTATCCCTTATAATTTTCTTTCACTTATTGTTTTCTTTTCAATATCTTGTTTTAGAGAATCCTTACCATTTCTGGATGTTCTTGTCATTAGAGACAACCATTGTCTTAATTTTGATATTTACAAAAAGCTAACAAACACCATGCGATATATTACAAATGATTCATTAACATCTGATTCTACAAAAATGTGTGTTTATCACAGTATATAGAATTCCACTTTCTATTAATAATTTTGAAAATGAAGAACAATATATAAAGAATTTAGCTTATGTCAATGGCATTAATCCTGATATAATAAACAATTTCATTAATAAACGAAATAAGAGAAGAAAGAGCAACCGAGTATATGGGAAGCATAATTTGAGACATGATCATATCGTTTAAGTTTATATACATAACGTGTACAATTGTTAAATGCGATTTGGAGCGATCTTTTAGAATCAAAGTCAGAATTGTAAAACAGAACATCACAATATGTAAAGAGTGGTACAATTAACGTTTTGATAAACAGCAAGCGTATATTTAAAGGAATAAAGTGTTGAAATTGACGCAAGCAATGTAGAGAAAAATTTACTTTACGACAAACTTGATTAGTGTGATCAGACCATGTAAGAGTATTATTAAAAGTTACGCCAAGATTCTTCACAGTGTCAGTAAATTGAAGTTGGACACCATTTAAGAACAATGGAGGTAACACAATGTCAAGGCGACGTTTGTATATAAAAATACACTGTGTTTTAATAGCATTAAGTGAGAGTCCATTAGAACTAGACCACCTAGAAACAGAAGCTAAATCTTCATTGATTTGATCAAATGCACAATTAATATCCTTTAGCTGAGCAGAATGATACATTTGACTGTCATCAGCATATAAATGAAATGAGCAAAAGTTAATATGATAAGGTAGATCATTTATATACAAAGCAAATAACAATGGCCCCAAGATAGACCCCTGAGGTACACCAGAAAATAACGGAAGAGGATTCGACAAGTTATCACCAATACGCACACTTTGACGTCGATCAGACAGATAAGAGACCAGGAATCGGACAGCATGTGGAGAAAAACCAAAATAAAGCCATAATTTTTGTACCAGGTAGAGTAAAAGAAAACGGTTAACAAAGTATCTGGGGATATTCAAAACAATTGCGTCAAATGGTGGGATTCAATGCTAAACATGTTAATTCGATTAATATAAACAAATACCGGTTAACATAAACTCACATACCCCTGGTAAAAACAGAGATCAAAATCGAAAATGATATCTTAGGAGTATTGGCGAATGAAATCTATTCAGTCAACGGTAGGACCTTCAACCTTAGTCATGGAATATTTTTTGATGACTCCAAGCTATGCTTGTTAGAAGTTATGAGCCTCCATATAACTAACGCATTACATAAGGTCAAATCGAAATGATGCTATTTTTATGTATATATCTCATCCATAATATGACCGCATAGATCTCCGTCTCGACAGATAATACTCGAGATATCTACTTATCAGAACAAAACGATCAAACCAACCTTGACATACTCATTGTTTCATTCGCTACACATCACTGTAAACCGCAGGAGTTCTGCCAATTTATCATTGGTCATCGGAAAGATTTAGAATGTGTTTTTGCGACATCTAAAAACAAACTTTAGTACTTATGTTACTCATGTAATCGTGTAATTTCCTAGAAATTAATCAGCTTGTTGTCAACCTGTGTGAATGCGCAAGAGGCTTTTGACCACACATATTAATATAATTCCACGCTGTATAACTAGCAGAAAGTGAATTGTCAACCGAAAAATATTCAAAAAATCCCAGCGGCAGATATATCCGCTAGAAATAGGTAGATTTCGGGGTCAGACGGTTTTGTGTCCAAATAAAATCAGATTAGTTTAAATAAAAAATTTAAGTAGAAACAGAATAATTCAAAAATATGAAATCTACCTAAAATTATCGAACCAAATTAAATACATTATCCGAACTAACTCCATCAATACAAATTCGGAACAGTTTTATTGAAGTTGGTTTAAACTACTTTTAATAACATATTAAATCCACCAAAGATCAAATGAACTACGTCACAACTACAATTATACCATCACACATAATTTATAATCAAACATTATCAAACAATTTTATTTCAAAATCGTCTTTTGTTGTTGTATTTTTTTGTTCTTATTTAATCTTTTTTCAAACGGTTACTTAGTAAAAAAAAAATAAAAACAAAAGAGATTTTGATAATTTTTCTATGGTATTAAATGGGTTGATATTTTTCTTGCAAGAGGTGCATTATTAGAGGTGCATTTGGGTTAGAAAGCTGAAATTTTTTGAGGCTATAGTTTAAAAGTATGCTTAAAAGTTAAGATGAATATAAATAACAAACTGAAACATGATGAAAGCATTGCCTTTTGCGTTTGTTTTCATTTCAACAGCCCTAGGGTCTCAACCTTTAGACTTGAACTATTTTTTTTGAAAATTTTGGAAAGATTTATATTTTATATACGTGAGAAAAAGTTTTGAAATATGAGCTTGGCCATTTTCAGCTAGATCAAGGACAGCGAAGTTTAGTAAATTTTTAAAACAGCTGATTTTTGAGGAACCTGAAACGTCAAGGTTGTCATCTGGATAAAAATGATAAAAAATGATTCAAATATTCAATATTTTTAAATTTTATTAAAATATTATGATTCAAACGGAAGTTATAGCGCACTAGATTATTCGATTTTCCGTCTCCGCTTATCATATATAGTCGTTTGGCACCAAAATTTTTCCGAAATTCCGAGATGAAGCCCATTGTAATAGGTAGATTTTTATATGAAATCTACCTAAAAATTATGTACACGAAAACTGGCGTTCGTCGGGAATCGAACTCGGCGCCCTTGAATTACAAGGCTAGCGCTTTAACAACAGAGCTAGTGCGGACGCAGCGATGGTGATGCTGAATCCATTTGAGGCGATAACTAGTTCCTCTCTTGATAAAACAAATGCTTTGGCGATTTTAGACACAACCAAACTCAATTGATTTTTAAATATGTTTGTATGTAGTTTCTTAAGGTTGAAGGGGTTAAACTTTAAATCAGAATAGCATGTATTTAATAATTTTCCTTTACAATGAATGAAGCTTTACTAATTAATTTAGTTTGATATATTTAGTGTAGACTTCATAAATCAAATTGTCATGCAGTCAGAGGTGTAGAGAGTTGCCTACTAAATCAGTACGATCAGCACGAAATCATGCAAAGAAGACTCGAAAGTTTTGGAAACGAAAACCGTGGAAGGATCGTGTCTTGAAGCATGAGTGGGTGTGGTGGTGGTTAAAATGTTGAAAAGTGGTTGAAATGTTGTTTCAATTGAGAAACGAAGTCAGATTGAGGAGTGGAAGTAGCGTTTTCGCTAAAGAATTCACCAGGGAGACGAATGTTAGTACCTAGTAGAGTAAAACAGCCGATAAAGATTGGAAGTCTTTTCGGAAAGTCGTTTGTAAAGTAGTAATATTGACGGTTATATTCGTATTCAGTCCGCCCTGTCGTAGTTCATTATTGAAGATTTAAAGAAGCGGTGCCAATGGTCGATCAGGTCGTTACATTTTGGATTGTAACTTGTAGTTCGCCTACGTTCGAACCCGATAAGTTTAGACATCACTAAGGATTTGAATCGGAAGCCCTGATCAGTAACGATTACTGAAGATACTCCGTAACCACCGATCCAATGGGAGCAGAGAGCAGAAGTTACCGTTTAAACTGTGACTTCCGAGACTGGAATGGCTTCAGACCAGCGAGTATAGCGGTCAATAATAGTGACACAATAGTGTTGGGCCTCAGAGGTTGGAAGTGGACCAATAAGGTCCATATAAATTTGAGGAAAATCTCTAAGAAGTAGAGGGATCATTCCTCAAAGGTGATTGAGTATTTCGTGAGACTTTCGCCTTTTGGCAAGCCATGAAGTTCTTTGCCATTTGTCCTACATCCTTCTTAATGGATGGTCATAACTTTATCAGTAAAGAGTTTGATAGAACTGTGAACTCTAGGGTGGGATAAATTATGAAAACTCAAAAATAGCTTGGTGGACGTGCATTGGAATAAATGGGCGAATATTGCCTCAAAGTATCGTAAAAAAGTTTTGAAAGATTGCCCTAGCGATACTGGTTCCAAATTTTAGCGTAGCATGAGACTAGTGTCCACTAATTCCTTCAGTTCGAGATTATTGAACTGAGCTTCAGCAATTTCGTCGTAGGGAATATTTTCTAGAATTGATATTTGCTCAACACGAGTGTGTGTCAACAACTACATTATGGATTCCAGAGATGTGGCGAATATCAGTCGTAAATAGTCGTGAAATAACAGAACTAGCGAGGACTTGCATTTTTAGGATTCTGCAACAAAGCGTAAATGAGCGGCTTATGATCGGTAAAAAAAGAGCGTGACGGTTCGACCTTCGGGGAGAAACCGGAAATATTCGATAGCAGAATAAGCTGCTAGGAATTCGCGATCATAAACGCTGTATTTCTTTTGCGACTCGTTAAATTGGACAGGAAAGAAACTGGGTGGTTTCCAACAATCGTTAATTTTTTGTTGGACAACGTAGCTAAGTGCCTTCCCAAGTAACAATTTTGCTCTAAATATGCTTTAAGAGCGCTCTTAGAGCTGATTTATGATGCTACGTGCTTTAATGTTTGCTCTAGAAGCGCTCTTAGAACTCGGTAAAAGAGAGAGAGCTTAGTAAAAGCAAAAAGTGGCGGTTTATAGAGCAACTTTATTGTTTTTTTATCTCTATAAGAATTATTCCGGATTCCATTATGAAGCGCATAACTCTCTATAGCAATTAAATGAAAACGTTTGAACCAATCATTATAGAGCTTTCTTTCAGCATTTTGCTCTAAAACAAACTCGAATTATTTCCTAAAATATTAAGCCGACGTAATTTTTAAAACGAATTGTAACGTCCGTTATATTCGCCTAAACAATAATAAAACCAATTCATCCTCTTTTTTCTAATTCAATAAAAATTTATTTCCATAATTTCAGTTCATTTTTTTTCATTAATAATAATGTCAAATTTTCCAACGGTCAGTTCAACTTCGAATAACAATTATAAAAACAAACGAACGTACCCAATTTTATTTCAATTCTAACGAACAGATGTCGTTACTTAATTTTGTTTAATCTTTAGTATTACACGATGACATTAGAAGATGTCAAAGAAAATCACATTGCTAATTGGATTCCATTTTTGTTCGCGAAAACAAATGTTTTCGAGTTTTAATTCCAAGTTTGTTAACAAAAAAGGATTAGTCGTTTGTTCTTAGTTTTAAAACTTCTTATAAAGTTAATATCAATTGATAGGATTGAAGAAAACTGGCTCGAATAGCATACAAAAAGTAAACAAAGATAATTGCTTTTCAATTTGTAAATTGTGTTAATAATTTCTAATAATAAAATACAAAGAAAAAACCCACAAAGAAATGATAGTGTTAATAAATTTTATCAACATATAGTATTTGTATTATAAAAGCAAATGGACAGCACTGATAAATTGTGTAATGGTGATTGAGATTATACTTAAAATGATGAATCGATAAGTTTCTTAAATTAATTACAACAAATCTACGTTGAATCATTGGTTACTTGCAAATTACTATTTTGGAAACATTATTATAATATGGCTACCTAAAACACATCATTATCCCCTTCGTCAGCATCGATGTTGTTAAGTTGCAGATTTTCGGTCCGGGTGTTTTAATGATAGCTGAAAGCGAGTTAAGTAAGATATTACCACGGTTGAATCTTCTTTGGAGATTTTCTGATGAACCTTCACACCACTCAGAAGACGTCCATATGAATCTGGAGGACACCAATAGAATAGCATAAATTAAGATAAGTTTATTTTTTTCATGTTTATCTTTTATTAATGATTATTATTATTAGAATTTTGTTTGATCGTTTCGTTATAACAATAATGGTAGGCTAGAGTGAGATTAGAAGAGATTCCCATAATCCAGGTTTGTCTGGGATATATTTTTGTCACCGGTAGTTTTCGTCTATAATAAGCAAAGTGTCGATAAAAGTCCAAGCCATTATATAGTGGTACTCGCAATAACATGGGCCGAAACTAAAGGGACCCTTTAGATTAATTTCTAGTTTTATTGGATGAATAGGAGCTTATTGTCGGCGTGAAAATATAATATTTTTTTGCTTTTCTTCAGGGCGTTGTCAACCGGTTTGGGTGTTGCCAACTAGTCCTGGATTGGTATTTTAGTTTTTGTGGGAAAAAAAACCAGTATGGTTTTTTTTGTTTCAGTGGTTTAGATAAAACCAGTTTTTTTGGATTTACAAGTTTTTATAATTAAATATATTAAATATTGCTGTTATTGTTGGAATTGTGTCATTAATTCTAATAATTTTTTTTAAAAATTTTTTTCACTATTTGATAAACAACAAAACATTCTATAAGTACTTAGGATGCTGTATGCTGTATGAAATAAATTTAAAAGGAATTTTTGAGAATTCAATGGGTGTTGTAATAACGAATTCAAATGACTGTTAAATGCTGCTACATTTGATGTACATTTAATTCTGAATAAATAAATAAATTAGTTCAGCAATAGTAATTATTTCAATTATTTAGATCAGCAATATATTTCGTATACTCAATTTAGTTTACAATATTTCGATTAAAATGCACACAATCAGGAATTTTGGCTCGTTTAGGAGCAAACGTCGGCCGGGGCCAGGCGGTGTGGTTGGAAGAGGAGGTGGAGTTCTCTTCAGTCATGCACGCATATGCGGAGACATTGGCTGAGGAGAGCGCCATCTTCGAATCCAACCACAGGAAGGAGAACCCCCGACGGTGGTTGGGACCACAAGAGGCCCCGGGAAATTGTGCGCATATTTGAAAACTTTTATTTTTTTTGTATTTGGAAAAAAAAAACCGATTTGGGTCCACATTTTTTTTAAAATTTTTTTTTTGGTGGTACTATAGTAGTTTTAGGTGTAAATAGTTGTTAATTGGTTAGGGTTAATTGTTAGTTATAGGATACATATTTGTACATATTTTTGTATATAGGAAGCGGTTGTAGTGGTTTGAGTAGAATGTTATGTTACAATATCGAAATATTTTATTTCTTGGCGAGATGAAATTTAGAAACCAAACCGATGAAACGATTTGGCCATTTGAACTTTTTGTGTGTAGCGGTGGCAAATATTTATACATTAATAAATTAGATCTCGAATCTGATGCTCGTTTTAACGATGCATTTTGGCCTGCGTGAAATACATACATGATTTTAATTTCTTTACCACTAATGGCTATAATCGGTTAAAATCTTGTTTTGGTTGTGGTAGATTCGAACTATTTTTAATTTCGATGAAAAAATTGTACATTCCACTACAGTTGAGTGTTTGTAGATGGAAGTTAAAAAAGTTAGAATTAATTGAATGTTTTTTTTTGGTTGTTAATTTTTTTTTGTTGTATAATGATTACAAGTGTGTAATTAATAAAACTTTCTCAGCGGTAGGCCTAACAAGCCATCCATGGGGCTTATCCCCTTATCATGTTTATGTTCTTAGATCGCCTCTGTCCATTATGGACATGCGATCGAAGTTCATTGGTTTCTTCTCTTCGTTTCAGAAGGAGTTTTCTGGTGATAAGGGGATGACTACTGCTGGTCTGTACTTAGGTACAAACCAGTAGTACCATTTCCTGCACAGAAGCTTCTTTAACGAAATGAAGAGGAGAACCAATCTATTTTTTTTATCAGGATCGAGGCTTCACCTCACACAACTTCAAAATTTTTCCACTTTTACATTTAGCTTGCAATAGACAGTTTTCATTGAGTTTAGGGGTTGAAGTCTGGTGTTCGGGAGCGTTCTTCGACTTTGGCATTAGTTTAATGATAATTTATTTTTAGGTAGAACAACCGCAGCTGGGTCAGTAGAAATGGGCCTAGGGTCTAATCGTGACAGTTGCGATTGTTTTTGTTAGGTTGGGGAGATACTGTTCTGTAGAATCTGGTCGTTAGGGGCTTTTCTAGTCGGTTCTCACATGCATTGTTGGAGTGGGCTCGCGAACGCGGGAATTCAATTACTAAATAAAATGGTCATTGTAACCATACTTACTTTTATGTTGTCTCCAGACGAATCTTGATTTTGGGAATCTCTTATCTATATATTAAATAAAAAAATAAATTAAATCAAAACAATAAAATTTTTATTACATAAATTAAATTTTAGGAAAATAATTTTAAGTAAATACAATTTTTTTTTCGTAAATAAGCAAATACATCCAGATTTAAATAAATTTTTTTTGATTTTTTTTAAAAAAATAAATAAATATTCTGAAGGTAAGACGGTGCAATAAATAAGCATTTTTTTTAAAATATTTTTATTTTTAAATTTAAATAAATAAATATTTTCCCCTAGGGGTGCTATCGTCAATAAATAATTTTAGGTACTTATCATTTTGAATTTCAGCATATCTGAAATTAAATAAATAAATTATATTTTACATATACAATATTTTAGGAATTTTTGTGAAAGGTGAAGCAACATTGAGAACAACCATAAGTTCGTTCGTTCTTTTAGTAAATTTGGTTTTTACAATATTTTTTGTGGTTTTTTTTAAATTGGGCGTTCGTTTTTTTTTTTTCCGTTTTTGCGTTTTTCATTTTCCATCGTACTAACTACATTTTTTTTGGGGAATCGGTTTTTACATTGTTGTCGTTTGCGAGTAAATAATTTTTCGGGTTTTACCATCAAAATGTCAAACCAAATAGACGTTGACCATCCGTTCTATGGTCTGGAACCCAGCGAACTGCTGGTCGAATGTTTGGTTCGGGGTGTGAACTTCGGGGGGGCCGATTGGGCAGAGGAACTGCGAAACCATGCAGATCATGGGTCAGTTCCAATAACAGTGTCTCATGCGAGAGATTTGATAGAGGAATCTCAAATGGTGGTGCAGGCAGCACAACTTATTTTAAATCAAGTACGACGACTTCAGTCACCGATTGATCAGACCCTCTTGGATTGTTTGGCGAATCAAGTGTTACACTACACGGGTAGGATGAATAGGTTGGGTCCTCGCAATGACTTGCAAGAAGCCCGCACCTACGCTATCGCACAATTGTCACGCGCTTGGAGTATAATAGGATCGTTGTCATCACGTCCAATTATGCAGAGTAAACCAGGAGTATCATCTGCTCCATCTGCTTCACCTGCTTTTCAACCAGATGAGAGATCCACACCGATCCCAGTACAGCCAATATCGGACACAATACATAGTCTGAATCGTCCAAACCAGCAACAACAGAGACGGTCAGATCAGGCACCACCGGCTTATTTCCAGCAATCGGGTCTGAGAGCAGAGGACTTTGCAATACCACAATTGGGTCCATCACTCCAATCTGAACACACACATAACAATCCAGCATTGGTACAACCACAACCACAATTAAATTATCCATCAGTACCACAGGTACAACTACCACCAATATATCCACCAGCTCCACTAACAGCACCACCACCATACAACCAACCTCCTCAGGTATGGCGTGACGCGGCTCCAGCGTTAGCACCAGTGGAGTACCGAGGGGTTCGTGGGAACAATTTGAGTCGTTATGACTCAAATTGGGTTCCAACCTTCACAGGGGATGGTCACTCTCCTGATGTTCATGAGTTTATTCATAGAGTGGAGGCGGCTGCCAGAAGAGACCGTGTGTCATGGGACGACCTTAGGTCTATCATACCACGGTATCTGAAAGCAGCGGCCGACAGATACTATTTGAATTTAACTCATGAATATGAGGTAGTGACTTACCCAGTGCTAAGGGAGGGACTCCTACAAACCTTCGGTACGCTCACTGATGATAAAGCGATCTTGCGCGTTCTTCTGAACCGCAAACAAAAGTCAAAGGAGAGCGTGTATGAGTACCTAGTGGAGATTGGTTCGTTGAACCGTCGTTTAGCACGTCCATTTGCTGACCGTGAAATGCTAGAGATTGCTCGGGAGGGACTGAGTGTGGTGCTCAAGAATGCTACACTAGCAGCAACAATACATTCTATTGATGAACTTCGGACTTTATGTCAGAAGTTTGAACGTTTGTGGTCCACACCAGTTCCGACCAGAACATCAAATTTAGGAACTAGCGAGCTACAGCAGATGGATGATTATGAGGTGGATGTTGAACCAGAACGAGATGGATATATTGAAACGATGGATTCAACACAGTTCGAACAACAGCACGAAGAAGGCGACGAGAGATGTAGCGACGCAGGACGATCGGCAACCACCAATGAAACCCGAATAAAATCATCAAATACGTTTAATTTCCCATCATTACATCGCACGTATTTCAGACGTCTGGAACGTAACATTAGATATTGGAGGATGAGGAAATTATTTCGTAAAGTTTGTATTTCATCTATCCTTTCAGAAACAAAGGATCCTCGGCCGCGATTAACAGTTAAGATTTTGGACAAACACATTTCAGGATTATTGGATAGTGGAGCGTCAATCACAATACTTGGAAGAAATTCCTTGGAATTATTGGAATCAGCAGGTACAACTTACCGTAAGTACACTTCGTGTATTCGTACGGCGGATGGTACTGCAAATAAAATTTTGGGTTACATCGAAATTCCAATAACTGTGAATGGCTCCACTAAACCAATGCGGTTCCATATAGTCCCTGGATTACGAGAAGAGCTCTACCTGGGCATAGATTTCTGGGAGAAATTCGGTATTGTTCCTTCTTTTGTTAGTGAACTGACTCGTACAGAGCCAATAACTTTGAATACACATAACCTCACCACTGATCAGCAACATGAACTGGATATGATCAAGGATTCTTTCCCGTCATTTGAAGTGTCTGGACTCGGAAAGACTTCTTTGGTTGAACATGTCATCGATGTTGGTGATAATGCACCTGTTAAACAGAGGCATTATCCCACATCGCCGGCTGTTCAACTAAAGGTTTATGCCGAACTAGACCGAATGCTTCAAATGGGCGTGATCGAAGAGAGTAACAGTTCTTGGTGCTCGCCAGTGGTTTTGGTACAAAAAGAATCTGGTAAAAACAGATTATGTATTGATAGCCGTCGTGTCAATTCACTAACTAAAAAGGACGCTTACCCACTTCCCTTGATGGATGGCTTACTAGGTCGTCTAAACAGCACAAAGTACATTTCTAGTATTGATCTCAAAGATGCTTTCTGGCAGATTCCTCTGGCAGAAGCATCTAGAGACAAGACAGCCTTCACAGTGCCTGGTCGTCCATTGTATCAATTCCGGGTTATGCCCTTTGGATTGTGCAATGCTCCCCAGACAATGTGTCGGCTAATGCACAAAGTGATACCACATCAATATCACGAAAATGTCTTTGTTTATTTAGATGATCTATTGGTAGTCTCTTCCACGTTCCAGGAACATATGGAATTGCTGTCCAAAGTCTCTTCATTGTTAAGAGTGGCTGGGTTAACCATAAACCTCAAGAAAAGCAAATTTGTTCTGAGAGAGGTGAAATACTTGGGATTTTTGGTTGGTGAAGATGGTCTTCGAACAGACCCTGACAAGGTAAGAGCTGTAGCAGAGTATCCAGCTCCATCTACAGTAAAACAGATACGACGTCTTTTAGGAATGGCTGGTTGGTACCAACGTTTCATACCAAATTATGCAAGCGTGGTATCACCAATTACAGATTTATTAAAGAAGAGTTCGGGGAAATTGAAATGGACATTAGAATCTCAAGCAGCCTTTGAAAATTTAAAACGATTGCTGACTACAGCACCAGTATTGATAAACCCTGACTATAATAAAGAGTTCTTTATTAGATGCGATGCGAGTCTGACAGGGATAGGTAGTGTGTTGTATCAGGTTGATACTGACGGACAAGAGTGTCCGATAGCCTTCATGTCGAAGAAATTAAATAGAGCTCAAAGGAATTATTCAGTTTCTGAGCTTGAATGTCTTGCGGCAATTCTTAGTGTGAAGAAATTCAGGGGCTATGTTGAAGGTCACCGATTTACAATTGTGACTGATCACTCAAGTCTGAAGTGGCTTATGTCACAGAAAGACTTGAGTGGTCGTCTGGCTAGGTGGAGCCTAAAACTCCAACATATGGATTTTACCATTGTCCACCAAAAAGGTACCCAAAATATAGTCCCTGATGCTCTATCTCGTCTTTATGACGATACACACGAAGAATTGACGGAAGCATTAGTACATCACATTAATGAAATTAAAATCGACAATGAAGGTTATCGGCACAAAGAGTATACAGATATGATAGCTAAAGTTCAATCATCACCAAAGGACTTTCCATCAGTTAAAGTCGTGGATGATAAGCTATACATACGTATTGAGCCAAGACCTGATGCAATACCTAACGATGTTCCTGTGTGGAAACTCTGGGTACCAAAGCCGATGACTTCCAACATGATTCAGAAACATCATGATGATAGTACTGCTGCTCATGGAGGTGTTAAAAAGACTTTAGAATTACTTCGACGTCTTTATTATTGGCCGGGCATGGCGTCACATGTACACAACTATGTTGTGTCCTGCGACACATGTAAACAAACAAAAGCCACGAATCAGATATTGCGTCCTCCGATGCAATATCAATTCGAAACAGCACGTCCATGGCAGAGAGTCTATATAGATTTTTTGGGACCGTACCCTCGTTCTACACTTGGGAATACGGTGTTATTGATAGTTCTGGATCATGCTACGAAGTTTGTACTACTGAAACCACTTAGAAACGCAACTTCACCGAAGGTAAATGCTTTTCTAAGGAATGAAGTGTTTCTTACATATGGGGTACCAGAGTTTCTGCACAGTGACAATGGCAAACAGTTCACTAGTAGGAACTTTCAAAGTCTTTTGTCAGATTTCGGCATTAAACACATTAGGACCGGTGTCTATAGTCCTCAAAGCAACGCGTCAGAGCGGGTCAATAGGTCAGTTCTAGCAGTAATTCGAGCGTTCATTAAAGGTCAACATACCAAGTGGGATTCACAAATTGGTGAAATCGCGTATGCACTGCGGGCCGCAGTACATTCAGCGACCAAGTACTCACCGTACTATTTATTATTTGGTCAACATCCAATATCGGATGGAAATACTTACCAATTGTTGAGATCACTACACCAGCTTGGTGAGGATGCTGGTGAGGAAATAGAACGCTTTGATCATTTGACTCTACTCAGGAACCGGGTTCAGGAAAATTTAAAAGCAGCTTTCAAAAAATCACAACATCAGTATAACCTGCGATCTAAACTACGGACTTTTCAACCACAACAACGTGTGTTTGTACGGCAACATCATTTGAGTGACGCTACAAAAAAATTCTCGGCAAAATTGGCTCCAAAGTTCTTACCTGCGATGATTAAGACTAAGATTGGAAATGTACTTTATGAGTGCATAGATATGAGCGATAAGAATCTTGGAGTACATCACGCGAAAGACATCAGGGAATGATGTCTTTTCGTTAGGTAGGGTCGTTCCTCTGGCTGGTTGTCGTCTCTGGGGTTCACATCTTCAGTGTCATATTTTACTGGTTGTATCGAGGGTTCACTGGTGCTGACGTTAGACGGATGGATGGTCTGTTTCAGCGCTCACTGATAGTTCCTAGGACCTTCATGAGTGTTGAGATTGATCATCGACCCTGACGTTGGTTACCATTGATAACTCGATCCCAGATACAGATTAGTTGTGGGAAGTAGTTCGATGGTTTCTGACGTAGAGGGGGTGACGACGTTTTTGTGATTTCAAGGGTAAATATCTTGGTTTTTACCTTGAATTCATGGTGTAACGTCCGTTATATTCGCCTAAACAATAATAAAACCAATTCATCTTCTTTTTTCTAATTCAATAAAAATTTATTTCCATAATTTCAGTTCATTTTTTTTCATTAATAATAATTTCAAATTTTCCAACGGTCAGTTCAACTTCGAATAACAATTATAAAAACAAACGAACGTACCCAATTTTATTTCAATTCTAACGAACAGATGTCGTTACTCAATTTTGTTTAATCTTTAGTATTACACGATGACATTAGAAGATGTCAAAGAAAATCACATTGCTAATTGGATTCCATTTTTGTTCGCGAAAACAAATGTTTTCGAGTTTTAATTCCAAGTTTGTTAACAAAAAAGGATTAGTCGTTTGTTCTTAGTTTTAAAACTTCTTATAAAGTTAATATCAATTGATAGGATTGAAGAAAACTGGCTCGAATAGCATACAAAAAGTAAACAAAGATAATTGCTTTTCAATTTGTAAATTGTGTTAATAATTTCTAATAATAAAATACAAAGAAAAAACCCACAAAGAAATGATAGTGTTAATAAATTTTATCAACATATAGTATTTGTATTATAAAAGCAAATGGACAGCACTGATAAATTGTGTAATGGTGATTGAGATTATACTTAAAAAGATGAATCGATAAGTTTCCTAAATTAATTACAACAAATCTACGTTGAATCATTGGTTACTTGCAAATTACTATTTTGGAAACATTATTATAATATGGCTACCTAAAACACATCATTATCCCCTTCGTCAGCATCGATGTTGTTAAGTTGCAGATTTTCGGTCCGGGTGTTTTAATGATAGCTGAAAGCGAGTTAAGTAAGATATTACCACGGTTGAATCTTCTTTGGAGATTTTCTGATGAACCTTCACACCACTCAGAAGACGTCCATATGAATCTGGAGGACACCAATAGAATAGCATAAATTAAGATAAGTTTATTTTTTTCATGTTTATCTTTTATTAATGATTATTATTATTAGAATTTTGTTTGATCGTTTCGTTATAACAATAATGGTAGGCTAGAGTGAGATTAGAAGAGATTCCCATAATCCAGGTTTGTCTGGGATATATTTTTGTCACCGGTAGTTTTCGTCTATAATAAGCAAAGTGTCGATAAAAGTCCAAGCCATTATATAGTGGTACTCGCAATAGAATTTATCCGAATAATAACATTATTTTTTATTAGATTTTTTTTAAAGAAAATATTTTGTGTGTTTGACTTATTAAACAAAAATGAAAATTAAATTGGAATATCGTTTAATTTAAACTGTAAAATGTAATGTACATGTAAAATGTAATGAGTATGGATTAAAGTGAAATATGCGTGCCATTTATTTTTTGTCGTGAATATTAATATGATACTTCTTAAATTTTCAACGGGCTCTTGAAATATGTAATAATTATTATTAAAATTAGTAGTTATAAAAAACACTTTTTTTATTTTCGTAACAAACTCGATTTTTCAATATTTTTAAACTTAGTTTGGAAAATTGAGTATGATTTTAAGAGCTATACCTAAATTAAAAATTTCAAAAAATAAAATAAAAATAAATTTTCTATTAAATTCAAGAATGGCCGAATTTTTTTATATTTTCTTTGATTAAATATGGACGGATTCTTGCAACAGTTGTCATTTATGAACTTTAAAAGCTTTTTATCTCACTTGATATTATTACTCAGGATTTCGATTTATTGGGGAGTAGTTTTTTTCTTTGTTAAGATAGTTGTAAAGCAAGTAACTGTATATGATTATCCTTTTGTTTTCATCAGAGCAACAAGCTGAAATACAAAATAATAAATAAACATAGTAGAGCATTAAGCTCTATATTAGATTTTTTTGTTGTTGGAAGCGTTTTATAGAGTATATCCCTTATAATATTTTGACAGATAAAATGACACAGTCGTAGGCCATGCTAAATGAAATTTGATATGTGTTTATATTAAAAATCATTTAATTCATTAACTTTTATCATTAGTTATTCTTAATATACATATTTACGAATGTTTTGTGCATTACCTGTTTTAGAAAAAGAAAAAATCAGTGGTCTCATAAAACCTCAACAAACTACGATTATTTACATATAAGTAAAAATGTCAATTCTTTCTAATAGAGCAGTTAGCTAAATCATAACCTCAAACAATAAAAAAACGTTGTGCATTTAATTGATGAATTGTGTACACGTTTCAAAAGATCCTAACATTCGTGCACAAACTGATTTTAATGAACTTTACTATTACTTTTCCTTTTGCGCAATATATACCAATGACCATGGGATTAAAAAATTCAATTTTATTATTTGAAAAAAAAATTCATTATTTGAGAAAAGAAGAAAATTAAATTTAAATTAAAATTATCTGCCAGCTCTACATAAGGAAAATGCAACTCCCAATAGCAGTAAATGAGTGTAAAACAAATTTGTATTAAAGCACTTAAATGAACAAACCAAAACACTCTAACCATGCTTTAATGCAGCTCTTATACGAGATAATTTTATGCCCATGGAATTTTTTTATTCCAATATATAGCGTGCTCTATAAGATTATATATTTAAGCTCTAAAAGTGGTTATAGAGCTCATTAATAAAGCTAAATGCTCTGAAAGCAAAAAGAGCTAGAACTGTTAGGCAACAATGAATTAGAGCATTGTAAATTTTGCTTAAAGCTGTGAATCACTATTAATTACGTTTAAGAGCTATCAGGCTAATTATTTTAACTTAAAGAACTGTAATAGAGCACATTGATTCTTTCAGCTCTAACAATTGTTACTTGGGTTCTCAGTTAGTCAGAGTACGAGGGATGAGAAAGAGTAGTCGTCTCACTGATTTGCCGCTTGCAAAGGGTGAAGGCTTGAATGGCGTCTTCGGACCATTGAATGGCGCGTTTGTTATTCTTTTTTACCATCTTAGAAAGTCGTTGAGTGTGGCTTGATTGCCGACGCGTGGTATGAATCTGCGATAGAAATTGATCATACCAAGGAAAGGCGGAGTTGCTTAACCGTTTTGGGGCGTTTGTAGCGGTTTATGGCCTCAACACGTTCAAGCGTTGGCTTGATGCCATTCGCATCAAGATGATGTTCAAGGAAGTCAACGTTGGTTTTAGCAAAGTTGCATTTCTCAACGTTGATAATGAGATAATGTGTCAGAAAGGCGCTCAAACACAGTTCTAAGATGTTTGAGGTGCTGCTTAAGGGTTTCAGAAGTAAAGAGGAGGTCATCTATATAGATGAAAACAAATTTCTCGGAGAAGGAAATGCATAAACCGTTGGAAAGATTGCGCAACCCAAAAGTCATTCGCACAAATTCAAAGAGTTCGAACGGAGTAGAGAATGCTGTTTTAGCAATATGGAGCGATTGGGAAAAATCCTGAATATGGGGAATTTTATATTTATCAGTAGTGACGTTATTAAGAGAGCGGTAGTCACCGCAAGGTCTCCACTCGCCGTTCTTCTTTTTGACGAGGTGGAGAGAAGACTACCAAGGGCTGTTTGAAAGATGGCAAATGCCTTGTGACAACATAATGTTGGATTTCACCATGGCGATGTCCAACTTATCATGAGTTAATCGTGGGTACTTACAAGCGACGGCAGGAGTCTCAATAACGTAAGTCACGTTGTGTTTGACCGGCTTAGCCAGGTCATGGGGGGCAGTGCCCAACTAGCATTTTAACTTCTTTAAAAACACTAAACAGTCTTACCGAAACTAGCTTCCCCACCTTCGTAGTTTATTTAAAACTTCTAAGCGGTTTCGATAAAGGCCATTTGGAAAAATTTCCCCGTCTTTAACGAAGCTATGGTTTGTAAAAGACTTCGGTATGGTCTTTTGTAAGCAGTTATGCAAGCTGAATAGAATTTATGATTTCACAAGTTAAAGCTTCGGTTAAGTGCTTCCCATAGTTTGTTTTAAGCTATTTTTAGAAGTCTTATTGAAGCTATTAAAAAATGTGACAAGAATATTCCAATGTTTTTTTATATATATACACTTTTTTAACGTAATTATTGTTATTGCTATGTTATTGCTATGTTATTGCTATGTTAAACACTATATAGTTTTTAAGTTTTTGTTTACGGTCGCATCAAGTTTCGAACTCTGGTTCTTTGATCGTTTGTCATGCACGCTATCCAATCGGTTAATTTAAATGTTATAAGAAACAATAAATATCTTTAATAGTAGTTACAATAACAATGGTTTCTATAAGACTTCCATAATACTTCCATAGAATTTAGTTTTTAAATTGAGATGTAGAAAATATAGTATAATTCAGGGGCTTACTTATAAGTATAGTTCAGGGGCTTACAGGGGTTTTTTAACAACAAAATCATAATCTGAGATTTACGTTCTTAAACGATTTTGTTTCTTTTTAATAGACGTAAAAGAATATTTGCAAAACTTTTTTCTATTTGTTTTATTAATTCAAAGATTTTGGGTATAGCAACATTAAGAGGCTATATTTTTTCAATCATTATTTTTGCGTACCTACACCTTTATTTGAACAACTTTTTTTTAAACAAAAAATTTTGTAATTGGATTTTTAATATGTATCACAACAACATGCGTACTAAGGTGTTGATGAACGGAGTTAATTTTTAAAAATGTTACATAAATATAAAACAATAACTATACAAGCAACGCATATCACACCATCCATTTACTGTTAATTATTTTAATAGAGTGACGACTCTGTATCGCCTCAGTTCTTCCTGACGAGTTTGGCTCTCGGAAATGTAAGGAAAATGCATATACCATTATTTATAAAACGTAGCCAAATAATCTTTAAATTTTCTCTATTCCACTCTAGTTGATTGTTGATTCTGATTCTTTAGCTGATTATGATTTTGATTGATTTTTTTGTCTATTTCAAGACTCTAAATAAAGAATATTTTATATTGTGCAAAATATGTCTAAATAAGACTTTAAAAAACCAAAAACCACCTTATGCACAATACCTTTCTGACAAAAACGAAACGATTTCAATTTCGAAGCTCCTCTAGTTGAAATAATAGTCTAAGCAATAGCTTCCGTCAGTTTGACATATTTCATTTTCGCAAAACAGTCTCCGTAAAACTTCTAAAGGTTGGATAATGAAGCAATTTATAGACTATGACAGCTGTGCTTCTATAAGATCTTTAAACAGTTACAACGAAACAACTTCAATCCTAATGACAGCTATACTTCTATAGCCTTTTTTCGGAAGCTTTATTTAGTGTTGTGTAGATAAGTTTCGGTAAAGCTTCTAATATTAAATATAGAAGTGTTTTAGAAGTTTAACTCCGGTGGTGGGGAGAACTTGTTTGTAGAAGTTCTATCAAAACTTTATAGAAGTAAAATATAACTAGCTTCCACTTAGAAGTTTTAGCGAAGCTTTATTGAAGCTTAAGCTTGTGTAACTCAAAATTGAGAAGTAATTTTGCTAGTTGGGTGATACCCTTAAAATTCTTAAGGATAACTCGAATTTTGATATCTAGCGTATCGTTATTAACGGTTGTTAGCGAGAGCGTTGGAGAAGTGACGAATTTAGCGAGAGTGAACCAGGTTATTGGATCGACGAGATGTCGATTTTTAACGTACACCAGGAAACCATACTTGTTCGGGAAAGGAAATCAGTTTCGAGAATTGGGATGGTAACATCGACGATAACAAAGTTCTGACAGAAGACACGCCTAAGACCAATGTTTTTAGTTAGGGTTCTTGTACCACAAGTTCTAACGAGGGTAGCGTTAGCATCATAAAAAGAGTGAAAGCTTATTTCCAGGAGTTTTTCCGTCGCTGTTGCGGGGAGGAGTGACACTTCACCGCCTGTTCAACCAAGAATTGTTGACGGTAGTTGATATCAAATATCAGGAGACGGCGTTTGGAGAAGCTATCATCGCCACCTCGTGTGTTGAGTTTTTCGATTTTTTTTTTAGTTTGGGAATTTGGACGATAGAATTTACATTCGGGGTTGCAACTCTGTGCGTTTTCCCCAAAGTCGTAATGGTAATAACACATATCATTTTGGAACATTTTGGTGCGCGACTTGGACCAGGGTCGCACGACCGATATGTGTGGGCGATCAGGTTGATTTAGCCGAAAATTGTTGCAGTCGTTCGATCCTTGGATCCACTCCGACTACGAGGGAAGGGTGGAGAAGGAGAAGCACTGAGCAATCAATGACATTGAAATAGTTTAGAAGTTGCTAGTTTAAAATCTGGCGAGTAGATTGTAAAGTAGCCAACCAATCAACATTTTCATGTTTATGTTTACGCTAGGCGAATTTACGACTTACTAGTAAAATCGCTCAATGTAATCGATGTTTAAAGCATCGATGACATTAAGATAGTTTGCAATCTACTAGCGAGTTAACTAGCAGATAGTAAAATCGCCCACATAGTGTTATCATGTTCACTATCTAACAAGGAAAATCTACCGAGAAAGTTGATTGGTTGAGTATTTTATAATATACTCGCCAGCTTTTAAACTCGTCAACTAGCACCTTGTAAACTATCTTAGTAACATCGATGGACTCTTTTTCAAACAACAAATTTTCTTCGAAAAGACACAAAATTTGGGCAAACAAATGTTTACTAACATTTGTTAGTTTACCATACCATAGCCGTGTTCGATTTGCACTGAGACAACTGAAAAATTGTATGCAATTGTTGTTTTTTCAGTTGTTTCAGTCAAATCGAACGCACCACATACCATAATATCATTTAGTAAACATACAAATGTTAGCAAACGTTAGCTTCTAAGCAAATTTATGTTTGCAAACGTTAGCAAACGTTAAGCGCGCTTACCGAAGCCAAAGATCGAAACAATACTTAAATAACTATTAAAAACTTATTCATACAAATTATAAAACTTTAAATTTATTTAAAACTAATGTTGATTTATTAATTGCAAAAAACTGACTTCAATATATGAAAATATAATAAATAAAATAATTTAAATTCAAAAACTTTATTCAGCAATAATTATTATCCAACATACTTCACGTTGAACAAAAAAGTAAAATGCAACCATTTGTAAAGCATTTGTCAAAAATTTTTACCTTAACAAACATAACCTTAAATTTGTGGAAGTTCGCTTCATATTTTTTGTATACTTGTATATTATATTTACGTGAAATGGGTGGTAATTGCTATTCCGTTTGCATAAAACTAATTAGTATTTTATATTTTCACTAATTACCAATTAAAAGTGTCTGTTCCACAATTTCATATGTTTCTTATTGAAAAAACATTGACTGAGATTGTTGCAAACATTTTTAATGCTTGAATTTTAGATCATAGTTTTTTATTTATACATTATTAGTTTTTTTAATAAAAAATATTGTTAACTTTTGTTTACGTTTTAGATTTTGTTAGAGATAATGTTGCGGACGTAAAAAATTCGATTGATAAATTGTACACATCTGTTATTACCCGCACTATTAGAATAGGATCATATAAATATGATCCTACCGAAAAAGTAATATTTTCGTCGAAAGGAATTAGAATTATTGCACCAAACTGTAAAGAAAAGACCGACAATGTTATATTGGATATACAAGCAAAAGAAGTTGTTAAAGTCTGTTTGCACTTTTCAAAAGCAAAATCGCTTATATTCATTTATGTTATGCCATCTTGTGGTCAATATATAAGAGAAAGTCTGGATATGGGTAGTAGTAATAAAGGAACAGGTAAGAACATTATTTTTATTTATTTTTTCATAAATTTAATTAACTTTCCTTAAAGGTCCATATTTTAATCCAGTCGATAGCTCCGACTGTTTTAAAAAAATTATATTACAGATAGAAAATATATCGGAAGAAGCAAAATCTGTGATTAGGTCAATTTATTCAGTAAATGTTTTAGAAGAAATTTCTAAAAGAGATGCACATGAGTTACTAAACCGTAATATTAATATGGATCTTGTGAAAGCAGAAAATACACCAACGGAAAATATTCGTCAAATATTGATCTATCCACAAGGAAAAGGAGGGATATCAATTAATACTGAAGACTACATGTGCCTGGGCACTGATCAATATTTAAATGATGTAATCATTGATTTTTTCCTTAATTATTTACAACTAGAAATTATGACTGATGAACAAAAATATAAAACGCACATATTCAGTTCATTCTTTTACAAACGTCTGACAACAACATCTACACGCCAAAGGCAAACTGAAAAGGATGTTAGATTAACAGCTTCACAAAAACGACATGGTCGTGTAAAAAGTTGGACAAAAAATGTCAATATCTTTGAAAAAGATTTTATTATTATACCGATAAACGAGCAATCACATTGGTTTTTGGCAATAATATGTTTCCCAGGATTAACGGGTCCTGTTACAATCGAAGGTAATATTCCTGTGAAAAATGCTATAACACCGAAAAAGAAAGGTTTGTAACTTAAAAGTTAAAATTAGTTTAATGGACAAGATTGGATGTTTTATTTTTCTTAGGAGAGAAAAAACAACTATCGTTACAAATTGGAAGCACAACCATAACACCAGTTACAAAAAAAGAAGTGGACTCTATTTACCTTGGTGATGATTCTTTAAGTGAAAGAGATGAGGCTGAAGGCGATGATAGTGAAATGGCTAGTGAAGATAGTGAGGACGAAATTGATATTAATCTACAGCCATTAAAACAGTAATAACAGTTACTAATATAAATTTCATAAGAATTTGATTCAATGATTATTTTCAGACCATGCATTCTTATATTCGATTCTTTGGCTGGAGCTTCTCGAAGCCGAGTTGTTGCTACCTTACGGGATTATTTAACATGCGAATATAAAGTTAAAATATTTGAAAATTCTACACGTGTTTTCAATAAGCTCAATATTCCTGGAAATTCGGTAAAAGTGCCACAACAAAATAATTTTACAGATTGTGGTATATATTTATTACAATATGTTGAACATTTTTTTAAGGTATGTTTGTTTATAAGATGCATATTATGTGTTAAATTTCATTGTTTTAAATGTTCATTAGGATCCAATAAAAGACTATCGTTTACCAATCAAGCAATTGGCTAACTGGTTTGATGCGATTGTTGTAACGCGTAAAAGGGAAGAAATATCTGATTTATTGAAAACATTAATAGAGAAGTATAATAAGGAAACGTTGCAATATTTACCAGATGTTTCGTTTCCCACCCTAAATGGTAAGTTTTAATTTTATTGTTGTTATGAAGTTATTTTTGATTTCGATTTATTTATTTAATAGGTAAACTTGTTGAACAAGAGGAAAGTTTTAGTAATGAACAGGCTGAATTTGAGGAAGATGAGGATATGGAGGAAGATTTTGAAGAAGACGTAAGTAATTGAATATTCATTTTGTTAACATAAACCGGTACGCCATATGCCTTGATGTTGTTGTTGTAGCGACGATGCGGTGCTACTCCTCCGGCTCCATGTCCAGATTCAGGAACTCTGCTACCGCTCTTGGGCGGTACCACAAATCTTCCTTCGTCAAGTTGGTTGGTTTTCCTGGACAATTAAATAGGTGGTATACATCATGTGGCGTGCCCTCACATATGGGACACTTGTCAACAAGTCAATTCGACTCATATAATTATTTAAGATGCGTGACCAACCGGATCTTAACTGTGCTAAAGAGGATCTGGTGCTGCGCGGTAGTTTGACCTCTTCCACAGCGACCTGTGGCGGCTTACTCTGGAGGACTCGATTTGGAGCGTAGTTCTTTAATGTGTCCTCAACAACCTTTGTGTGTAGCGAAGCCCGTTTTATACGTAAGCTCGTCAATGTTACCTATTATTTCACTGTGTCTGACATCAGTTAAGAAGCAGTTCGCAGTACGCCTAATGTCTCTAGGTGGTGTGGTTGTGGATAATGTGTCGTTGCAGGGATGTTGCTCTTTATGACAGGCCCATAGATATTGTTTGGTGAGCATTTCATTGTGTTGACGGACCGGCAATATGTTACATTCTTGGTGCAGGTGATCTCGGTGAGCCATCAAATGACAACCGGTTGCTGTTCGCAGCGCTCCGTTTTGTGTTACTTGTAACTTATTCCAGTGGGTGTCAGCGACCTGAGGTGTCCATATGGGTGCCGCATAATTCAAAATAGGTCTTCCTATTGCTTTGTATGTTGTTATTATTGTTTCTTTATCTTTCCCCCATGAACTGCCAGCCAGTGCTTTCAGACCATTGTTCCTATTTTTCAATCTTGCGTTCACCTGTTGAGCATGAGCATTGAATTTAAGTAGTGGATCGAATGTGACCCCCAAAAGTCTCGGATTTTTTACCGTGGGAATAAGCACGTTGTCAATGCAGATGTTGAGTGTTGTGTTGACCTCCTTCGTCCATGTGGTGAAAAGTGTAGATGTGGACTTTTCGGTGGACAGTATTAGGTTTTTGGTTTTAAACCATTCGTTCAGGATGTTAAGGTAGGTGTTCAAAGCATTAGTGAGTTGTTCCAGGTTGTTTCCTGTTGCAAGCACCGTGCAGTCGTCAGCATATGACGTGATGGTTATTCCTTCTGGTGGTGTAGGTAAGCTGCTTAGGTAGAGATTGAATAGTGAAGGTGAGAGAACTCCACCTTGTGGAACTCCTTGTTTGAGCACTCTCATCTTAGATTTGGAGTTACGGAACTCAACATATGTTTGTCGGCCTCGTAGGTAGTTGAACAACCAGCGCTTTATTAAACCTGGCAGATTGGTGTTAAATATATCATTCAATAGTTCGGCGTGCGACACTGTGTCGAATGCTTTTGATAGGTCGAGCGCAACTAATATTGTTCTGGCACAAGGTTGTTTTTGGTTTAATCCATCACTGATTTGATCTTGTATCTTGTGAAGAGCGGTGGTTGTACTATGTGCTTTCCTAAAGCCATGTTGGTGGGGCGCCATATTGCAAGATCTGGATAACCGAGGTAACAGAAGCGCTTCAATCAGTTTTGCAACCGATGAGAGGATGGAGATCGGTCTGTACGACTCTCCCTTCTCTTCAGGTTTCAGGATGGGGCTTATTCTTGCTGTTTTCCAGATGTTAGGTATCTGAGAGTATTTAGCGATGTGTTGAGTGTGGAAGTGAGAAAGTTCAATCCTTTGGGTCCAATGTGTTTTAGCATGATGGATGAGATGCCGTCCGGTCCAATAGCTTTGGATGGCTTAGCTTTCTTTATAGCATTCTCAACTTCTTCTTCGGTGAATGTGATATCCTCTAGGTGTTCAGTATTTACTTTGCGCAGATGTCTCAATACTGACCTTGTTTTCTTTTCATGTTTACTTGGCTTTTCTGTAAACTGCGTGTTAAATTTGGTAGCGCATTTCCTTTGGTTTTCTGTTGGGATATCATAGGGAGATCATGCAATTGTTATCCGGTTGTCGGGGATGCGTTAAGCCTTTTATGACCTTCCAGAGACTTTTGCTTGGGCCAAAGTTCGACTTACTCACTAGCTCTCTCCATTTATTACGTTTGTGTTCCGTAACTAGCTTACTTATTTGGTTGTTTAGTTCTTTAATTCTAGTATCGGCTGGATCTGCTTTGCGGATGTCATCTCTTAATGTTGAGAGAGCACATGCTTCCTGTGGGAAGTTTGGTTTCATCTTTTTTATTCTGCCGGCCGGAATGAAGCGAGATCTTGCTTTATTAAAAATTTCTCTGAATTTTTTCTCCCCAGAGAGGGCGTCAAGTGGTAAAAATTGCTTACTGAATTCTGTTTCAGCAAAATTTGTAAAATTTTGCCAGTCAGCTTTGTTAAAATTAATATATGTCTTCTTCTCGGACTTTATTTGGTTAATTGAACGGCTTAAGGTGATTATGATCGGCACGTGGTCTGATCCTAATGCTATTTCTGTTCTCCATTCAGCAATTGGTATTAGTGACATGTTGGCAAGGGAAACTTCTGGAGAAGAATATGAGTTATTTGTTACCCTTGTTGGTTGTGGTTCGTTGAGGACTCCAAAGTTGGAGCCGTCAATTTGATCAGCAATGCTTTCACCTCGTGAATCAGTGTTCAAGTGTGAGTGCCATAGATCATGGTGAGCATTCACATCTCCGAGAATTAGACAGTCTTTAGTATAAAATAGGTGTCCTATGGACGGTTCATAACCTCTATCACAGCTGCTTACAGGTGGTATATAAATATTGACTAGTGTTATCTCCGTGTTTCCGGATTTTATTATGATACCCAGTTGTTCTAGGTGATTATCAGTTCCTGGTACTGTTGATAATGTGGTTGTACGGAAGATAACGGTTTTGTGAATGATAAAGGCAAGGCCACCACCATTGTCCTTCCCTCTATCCAGCCTTATAATTCTATAATCACAGATATTGGGGCCTATTCAGTAAAATCTTCTATCGAAAGTTTATGTTATTCTTTTATTTTTTGTATGAAATTTTATAACGGGAAAATAAAATTTCATACAAAAAATAAAAGAACAGCAGAAATTTTTGATAGAAGATTTTACTGAATAGGCCCCATTATCACTAATTTTAGATCTAGCATTTAGTTTGGTTTCTTGTAGAACCGCGATTAGAATATCATTATTGCACATATAGTTTATTATGTCATCAATTTTATTTATGAGACCATTGCAATTTAATTGCATTACTTTCACATCGCTTGGGGTTTGCGGATGTGTGTTCATTCGCATTGTGTTCTGGTGCGAGATCATGCTTGACTGTTGACCTGATGTCTGGCAACATGGCGCTATATAGTTTTTGGTCCATTGCTTATGTGTGGCAAGGCCTTAACAGTTCTTGAGATGACACCATTCCTTACAACTGTTACACTGTAAGGATGTAGTGTTTGCCCTTAAAATGTTTTTGAAAATTGTACAGTGCCATGTTTTAGTTGGTCCAGGGTTTCTTTCAATACCAGCCATGATAAGGAGAGTTTGAAGCAGTGAGGCCAGTGACAGCTGCTTCTTTATCCAAAAAATGGAGCGACGGAGTTGCACCTTTCGTCGAAATTGTTGCGATGGTCTTTGGTCGGAACTGTGTTCCGAGTACTTCTGGGGCGCAGACCCGTCCATCTTGAGAAGTATAAGAGAGAAGTATATTGAGAAGTATATTCCTTGATGATAGCACTCTATTGCTTGCTCGAACAAACGAACCTTCATATAACTTTATGTCAGGGCTTTTATCATTAAGAAAGACTGCGTTACATGATCAAACAATATATCACAGGGTGGATTATGAACTACCCAATTATAGACTCCTTTCATGAAGTGTTGATGACCTCTTTCATATTTTATTATATGGTAAAATTTATTGTTAAATTGCACATATTTGATAAATAAAATAAAATTTTTTTGCGTCCATCAAGACCTCAGAACACGTTGTGGGACCTTAGTCTTAAAAAGTTTTTGTGTTGTTGTGACATGTAGTGTAATTGCTATTACACAACACATTTTATTCAAAAATTAGAACCATGTGTAACGATGCGTAAGTTTGTGCTTGTTCGTTGTTTAACCTTGTGTGTAACAGTCTTAGATACAGAGGTATGATTACAATCACTCAACATGGAACAATGCCAATGATATTTGACACACTTTGACATATTTTGTTAAGCATTTTTTAAGCATCAGTCAATGTAAAATATCAAAAACGCAAGCAAAAGCAAGCAAATCAATGGAAAGATAAAACCAACTGATGGGTGAACAGGTCATGATTTCTAAGCGACATTTTATAACAAACTTAAAGCCCACGAGTCAGTGTCGCTAAAACCAGTATCTTTACTGTCTTGACAAAATGACTACCTAGTAATTATTTAGTACTAGTTATCTATATTTAAATAACTTTTTGTTTATTATGTCTATATGCCTACATAGTAGTAAAACTAGACCGAAAACTGAAAGTAGAAATAAACATAAATTGAAATTGTAGTAAATGATAAAATACTATGCTTATAATACATCCAAGATCTATTGTTGTTTGGGGCGCTACATTTGTTTCCATCTTCGTTCTTTTAGACTCTGTTCAAAAACGTTCTATACGAATTGTTGGTGATCAAAATCTTGATCCCATACCACGTCGTCGCTCTATTGTTGATCTTCTTGTTTTTTATAAATGTCGTTACCAGATCCATCATACCTCAAACGTATTCTTTCCCCCGTTTTACGTGTCATTCGTTTTGTGCAAGATTGAAGGTTATTTGTTTAGGCAATTTTTTTAAATGTGGAGTGCGGTGTACAAGTCATTCATTCTAGGAGGAAGCAAGCATTCAAATTATTTTAGTACCACTGCGGGTGTGCGATAATTTATAATTTAAATGTTAGTTTTAAAAAGAGAAAGAGAAGAAATGCTCGAAATACCGTGGCGTTTTAGTTGTTGGAACTAGTACGGATACCCAAAAATCTACATGCGCAAAAGTAAAACCAGCGTTAAAATTGACGTTTGCATCAAAAGATAGATTCACAACGAAAATGGGGGATCTTAGATTGCTGATTAATCATACAATTCAAGAATTTTATTTTTACGAAGATAGTAGAAATGTAATACTTATAACGAAAATTTTCGTATTAATCAGGAGGACTTATTCCATAAAGAATTTTGCTTTCTTAATTAGAAAACGAATATTTCGCTTTTTGCTACTATACCATGGTGGTGTTGGATAGCGGATTACAATACAAGTTTTTCACACACTTCAACCGTAACAATAAATATTATGTCAGTGTTCATATTCATCCGTTATTCATCCCTCATATATTTATATTGGAAAAATAATTGTTAATTGTTTTATTATTCTTGTGCACATAATACTAAGCACTATCTAGTTTTAATCGACATATAGCAATGAGATATATTAAAATTTGACTAATTTTGACTTAACCTCTTTTTATTTATTTATTTATTTTACATGATGGCAAACAGGCCGAGGCCCAATATATTGCCCAATATATTATACGTTTTACAGTAGAAAAAAAATATGGCAGGAGCCATACAGCAAAAAAGAAAGTATACCTAAACTATATAAATAAGACATAAAACTAAATGAATATATACATATAAACATGACTATAACCAAAAATAATTATAAAAAAATGACATCTAATTGATATAAAAATTTAAAAAAAAAATTAAATTGAATTCATAGCAACAACAGCAAACTACCAGAGACCAGATTAACCCTCCATACACCCGCTATATATTACTAGCCTACACTAGAAGGCTTATTGGTTTGGCAGTTTTCAAACAAAGAGAAAATGAAAAGAAAACATAACATACTAGGACATGAACATTAACGGGAAGGAAGGAATGGGAGTTAAGGGTAGGAAGGAAAGAGGGAGGTGGTGGGAAAAAGAAAATTCGACGCAGAAATTACAAATCCATCGCCACAAGGAAAGAGCATGCGGCAAGCAATATATTAAATATAGGGCAGCAGTAGTGATAAAATCACAATTTGAGAAGAGAGCAAGAAATTAAGACCAGATGGTATCAGAGCAGATCATATAAGTAAAAAGCTTGGATCGAAAACTAGAGACAGACATGTTGAACCGCTTAAGCTCCGGCGTAAGGTCATTAAACAGCTTTGACGTTCTAATCGAGTACGAGAGAGCATGGGTGTTGCAACTTATGGAAGGAAGGGTAATTAAATACAGTCGAGTTGACGGTCCAAAAATAAACCATTTCATCAAATACAGTGGACACTCATATTTGAAAGGTTTAAAGAAGAGAAGAAGGAGTTTTTACCTAAGATCATCTAATATTTATTTCAACATAATAATTTGCAACTAAGAAATTCGGTACAAGAAAATCAAAAAAACAAAAACGAAATCTAATACAGAAAAAATGAGAAATATATACCGCATTCACAGCGACATAGCAAATTAGTAGATGTAATTTAAATTTGTGCTGTAAACACTTTTTATTTTAAAATCTTGCAACTAATTTGATATCTAGGCTTACTACAATTACAAACGATTCAAATACTTACGATTCAAATTACAATCTACGTTTTAAACTCATATTAAATATGCCAAGATGCAAATTATAATTTACTATCTACTAATATGCTATGTCGCTGTGAATGCGGTATCAGTACAAAATTTTTGTATTTATTTTCGCTTTTGGTTTGGAAATTAGGTACAGAATTTAATTTGGAAATCGAGTACAGTTTTTTGTACTTGATTTCTCTGTACAAAATGTCTCTTTTCAATCTGTACGTGATTTTCTTGTACTGAATTTCCTTACCCCAATAATTTTAAAACACTAATCCTATTTAAATATATTAGAAACATTAGCTGAAAATGTAGATTTAACACACATTTCGAAATACAAAATGATAAAATGAAAGAGGAAATATTGCGACGCTGATGCATAGGCTGACTTCACCACAGCTCTGGAAACAGTGTTCTGGATATATAATGAGCTAATATCCATCAAACATTTTAATTAAAGGCTAACCAATGTTATAGATTTCGCGCAGTTCTAATTATAATAATATTAAAGAAAGCAGTTGCAACACAACAAACATAATTTCTGTTGTACGAGAAAAAGTAAAAAAAATGTTAACCGGAAGTTGGGATGCAGAACTGTTGTGAACCGTACTAAATGCTTATGTTCCAAGTTTCATCCAATTCGATTATCAGGTACAGATGTTATTGAGCTTTCAAAAAACGGGTGCTCGTGGGACCACCACCACTTTATTCAATATCGCTAAAAAACTAATCAGTTGCTTGCCAAACATTTTTGCATCTTTTTCCAAAGTGTCATCAACATTCATTCACGAACGAACAAACAAACCAACAAACATTGAAAAAATTATGACACAGTAAACAGGTATTCGGGAGGCCCCCCGCCACTTATCCCAATATTATCCAAAAAATAATCACTTTTTTGTCATTTAAGTTTTTTTTCAAAGTGTCATTAAAATTGATTAATAAATGAAGTCTGTATGCTCCCAACAAACTTAAAAAACAAAGTATGAAAAGTCAGCAGTGGTATGGTAGACCCCTCGCCACTTTGATCAATGTGTTCTAAAAGATGATAATTATCTTCTCAAGCTAATTAAAGCCTTTTTCATAAGTTCTATCATAATCACTTCATTATTGTAGGCTGTAGTGTGTAAAAACACGCTGAAAAAACTTCAAAAACTTACAAAAAAAAATGTTTCGGGAGTGAAAAACCGGAAGTTGGGATGCAGAACTGTTGTGAACCGTACTAAATGCTTATGTACCAAGTTTCATCCAATTCGATTATCAGGTACATATGTTATTGAGTTTTAAAAAAAACGGGTGCTCAAGGGACCCCCACCACTATGTTCACTATCGCTCAAAAACTAATCAATTCCTTGCCATACATATTTGCATCTTTTTCCAAAGTGTAATCAACATTCATTCACGAACGAATGTTGAATGCTCCCAACAAACATAAAAAACATGGTGAAAAGAACCACCTGTTGTATGGTGGACCCCCCAACCCTTTATCCAATGTACTCCAAAAGCTGTTTATCTCATGTTACTTGAAAGCTTTTTCCAACGTTACATAAAAATCGAACGGCAATTGTAGGGATAATCACTTGAAAGAAAAAAAATGTTTAACCAGAAGTGACAAACCGGAAGTTGGTATGCAGAAGTATTGAAAATAATACTAAAACCTTATATACCAAGTTTCCATAGGATCATTATCCGGGATTAGAAGTTATTTTAGATTTAAACTTAGAGGTGTTCGTGAGACCCTCCGCCATTTTCTCTAAATTTAAAATGAATCCAGATCTTCCATTTTCAAATGAACCTGGATCATTTGCCAAAGTTTCATCGAAATCCTATACAGGAATGTCACGCACCCACCCACACACACAGACGTAGACCAAATTTTTTTTGGGCTATTTAGATAGAGAATGGTCCAAAACAAAAGAAAAAACCGAATTTGGGGAATGTAAGATTTTTTTTTCTCGATAGATTGCATTACTTCACACAATTTAAAATTGTGGTGAAGTAAAATAAAAAATATAATCTATAAAAATTCACAGCAAAATGTATGAAACATTTAAACTAAATTTGAAACAACGTTTAAAGATTTTAAATTTTCGGATGACAAGATTTATATGTTTTATTAATACCTTACCTTGTATAAAAATGTTAAACAAGAAACCAAGTGTCGAGAAGAAAGCACTAATAGCAAATAATACACATCTGGAGCAATTAGGCATTATAATAAATTTCGGTAATACGGAGATAATACTAGTCAATATATACCACAAGTAAGCACCTACGAACCAAACATTGAACATCAATTTTATAACAACGATTGTCCTATACTCGGCGATATGAACGCACACCACGATCTATGGCACTGTCACTGAACGTCGATGCGCGAAGCGAAAATATTATATAAAATATTATATAAATATATAAACCAGCAAATAAACAAACTAGTCATAGAACACAAGAGGAACAAATGGAGAGAGCTTGTGAGTAAATCGAACGCCCCCTTCCCAAAAGCCCATGGAAAGTCAAAAAGGGGTTATCCCATCCTCGGAGACCTGAAAATAACTGAATGTCTCCTTATATGATATTTCCATCAAAAATTCTAGGAAGCGCGCCGCGAAATTTAATAGCAATTGGACCCGATGGCAAATCATCTATCATGCTTAAACACATTTGACCCAAGGAAGTGAACTACCTCACAACAACACTAAATACTCTTCACTTACCGAATCTTTTGAAAACAGCTAAAATTTGAACTATTCTCAAACTCGAAGAAGAAGAAAAATCATACAGGCCGATCTCCATCATCTCATCTATCGCAAAACTGATTGAAGCACTTCTGCTACCTAGGATATCAAGCTCCTGCAACCTAGCTGCACATCAACATCGTTTCCGAAAAGCACATAGCAAACCGGATCATAGTTGAGCTAGGATGGATCTGGCGCTACGGGGCAGTTGGACCTCTTCGGTAGCGACTTTTGGTGACTTTCTATTTAGAACTCGATTTGGGGCGTAGTTCCTTATAACGTCTACAACAGCTTTAGTATGAAGTGCTTTTAAGCCTGTTCTATAAGTAACCTCGTCGATGTTACCTGTTACTTGGTGGTCTCTAACTTCATGCAGAAAGCATCTTGCTCTCTTCCTTATGTCTCTGGGTGGTTCAATTTTCGATAAGGTGTCATTACAAGGATATTGCTCTTTGTGACAGACCAATAGATATTGTTTAGTTAGCATTTCATCTGGGCTCACGGACTGGCAGTATGTTACATTCCTCGTGCAGGTGATTTCGATGTGCCCATCAAATGACATCCGGTCGCGGTTCGCAAAGCTGCGTTTTGTGTTGCTTGTAACTTCTTCCAGTGCGTGTCTGCAACTTGGGGTGTCCATATGGGTGCAGCATAGTTTATAATAGGTCGACCTATTGTTTTATATGTTGTGATTATTGTATTTTTATCCTTGCCCCATGAACTACCCGCTAGTGCTTTCAATGCATTATTCCTGTTCTTCAGTCTAGAGTTCACTTGTTGTGCATGGGCATTAAATTTAAGCAGTGGGTCGAATGTTACCCCCAACAATCTCTGATTTTTTACTGTAAGAATGAGTATGTTGTCAATGCAGATGCTTAGTGTTGTGTTTACCTCCTTCGTCCATGTGGTGAAAAGTGTAGAAGTGGATTTTTCAGTAGAAAGATTAATTTCCTTGTTTTAAACCTATCATTGAGGATGTTAAGGTAGGTGTTTAGGATATTGGTGAGTTGTTCTAGGTTGTTACCTGTTGCAAGCACCGTGCAATCGTCTGCATATGACGTGATGGTTATTCCTTCGGGTGGGGCAGGTAAGCTGCTTAAGAAGAGATTAAACAATGAAGGTGAGAGAAATCCACCTTGTGGAACTCCTTGTCGTAGTACTCTCATCTTGGGCTTACAGTTCCGAAACTCGACGTATGTTTGGCGACCTCTAAGATAGTTGCACAGCCAGCGCTTTATAAGAACTGGCAAATTGCTTTAGGATGTCATCTAGTAGTGCGGCCGGCGTGCGACACTGTGTCGAACGTTTTTGATAGGTCGAGTGCAACTAAAATTGTTCTAGCACAGGGTTGTTTTTGGTTCAGACCATCACTGATCTGGTTTTGTATTCTGTGAAGAGCGGTGGTTGTACTATGTGCTGTCCTAAAGCCATGTTGGTGTGCCGCCAAATTGTAAGATCTGGTTAACCGAGGTAATAATGTAGGTCTTGTTCTCGGATTTTATTATGTTAATGGAACAGCTTCAATCAGTTTTGCGACCAATGAAGGATGGAGATCGGTTTGTAAGTTTCTCCCTTTTCTTCAGGTTTTCCAGGCTTCAAGATGGGGCTTATTGTCGTTTTCCAGATATTTGGTATCTGTAAGGTATTTAGCGATGTGTTGAGTGTGGTAGTGAGATATATCAGTTCTTTGGGTCTAATATGTTTTAGCATGATGGCTGAGATGCCGTCGGGTCCAATAGTTTTGGATGGCTTATTCTTCTTTATGGCATTCTCAACGTTTTCTTCAGAAAATGTGATTTCCTCTAAATGTTCAGTATTGAGTTGGCGCAGGTGTCGCAATACTGACCTAGTTTGCATTTCATGTTTCACGTGGCTTTTCTGTAAACTGTGTGTTGAATTTTTGCGCATTTTCTGTGGTTTTCAGTTGGGATATCATCGAAGGAGATCATGCAATTGTTACCTGGTTGTCGAGGATGGGTTAAGTCTTTTATGACCTTCCAGAGACTTTTACTTGTGTCAAAGCTTGAATCACTCACTAGCTTTCTCCATAACTTATCAATTTTCTTATTAAGGTCTGTAATTCTAGTATCAGCTGGATCTGCCTTGCGGATGTCATCTCTTTGGGTGGAGAGTACATAAGCTTCCTGTGGGAAGTTTGGTTTCACCTTTTGTATTCTGCCGGATGGAATGAATCTGGCTGTATTAAAAATGTTTCTGAATTTTTTTTCCCCAGAGAGGGCAAGTGGTAAAAATTGTTTACTGAATTCCATTTCAGTAAAATTAGTAAAATTTTTCCAGCATGCTTTGTTAAAATTAGTATAGGTCTTGTTCTCGGATTTTATTATGTTAATGGAACAGCTTAAGGTGATTATGATCGGCACGTGGTCTGATCCCAATGCAATATCAGTTCTCCATTCAGCAATTAGCATTAGTGACAGGCTGGCAAGGGAAACATCTGGAGAAGAATACGAGTTATTTGTAACCCTTGTTGGATGTGGTTCGTTGACGACTCCAAAATTGGAGCCGTAAATTTGATCAGCAATGTTTTCACCTCGTGAATCAGTGTTTAGGTGCGAGTGCCATAGATCATTCACATCTCCGAGAATCAGAGTCTTTTGTATAAAATAAATGTCCTATGGACGGTTCATAACCTGTATCACAGCTGCTTACTGGTGGAATGTAGATATTGACTATAGTTATCTCCGTGTTACGTGATTTTATTATAATGCCCAGTTGTTCTAGGTGTTTATCAGTTCCCGGTACTGCAGTGAATGATAAAGGCAAGGGCACCACCTTTGTCCTTCCCTCTATCCAGCCTTATATTTTGTAATCACAGTAATTATCACTAATCTTAGTTCTAACATTTAATTTGGTTTCTTGAAGAACCATGACTAGAATATTGTTATTGCCCATATAATTTATAATTTCATTTATCTTGTTCGTGAGACCATTGCAATTCATTTGCATAATGTTCACATCACTTGGAGTTTCCGGATGCGTGTTCATTTGCATTGTGTTTTGCTGCGAGCTCGTGTTAGTATGTTGACTAGATAATTGACAGCATGGCGCTATGTAGTGTTTGGTCCATTGTTTATGTGTGGCTAAACCTGACCAGTTCTTGAAGTGACACCATTCTTTACAGCTGTTGCACTGGATGGATGGTATGTTTGCCCTTAAAATGTTTTTACATATTGAACAAGCCATGTTTTTGTTGGTCCCGGTTTTCTTTCAATACCAGCCATGACGAGGAGCATTTGAAGCAGTGAGACCAGTGAAAGCTGTTTCCTCTTACCCAAAAAATGGAGCGATGGATTTGCACCTTTCGTCGAAATTGTTGTGATGGTCCTTGGTCGGAATTGGGTTCCGAGTACTTCTGGGGCGTAGACCCGTCCATCTTGCGAAATCGTCAGAAAAGTCCACTACTACACTTTTCTCCATTTGGTCGAATGTGGAAAATGCAAAATTAAACATCCGCATTGACAAAGTGCTCATTCTCAATTCATGCTCATGCTCATGCTCAATTATCACAACATACAAATCTATAGTTAGACCCATTCTAAACTACGCAGCACCCAATTGGAAGCCTTAAGTTTCTGACACGCACTGGAAGAAGATGCAAGCAACACGAAACGGTGCTTTGACAACCGCTACTGGATGTCACCTTATGGATCATAGCGACCACCTGCATGAAAAATGTTATATCTTACCGATCTGTGAACACCATGAAATGCTGTCTAAACAATACATATGAGCCTGCCACAAAGAACAACATCCATGCAATGACATCCTATTAATGGCTTCACCACATAGAGCTGGAAAACTGCTAAGCTGTTTTAAACCGAAGTTAGAGAGGACCCAAATTCGGAGAGTTGACTCTAACCGAAGTTAGAGAGGACCCATTTCCACTAGGAATATCGATGAGTTTACATATCGAAGTGGTATAAAAAGGCTTCACACCAAGCTGTGGATGGTATAATAAACAACTACGTACATAATCGAGTCCTGAATGAAAAACCACCGGAAGTCGCCTCGCAGCTGTAAATACATTCTAGCGCAACTAAGATCCGGTTGGTCACGAATATTAAATAACCACATGAACAGAATCGACCCCCAAATTATTGAAAGTGTTCCGCATGTGAGGACACACCACATGATGTTGACCACCTATTTACATGTCCAGAGATGAACTTGACGAAGAAAGATCTGTGGTACCGCGGAATGGTACTGTGGAATAATAATTAATTAATGGGAATACAAAATAGAAATATTGGTAAACGCTCGGGGAAGTGATTATAAATGTCCCCTCAAGAAAAAATTAAAACAAAGAACCTACAAAATATGATTAGGCTGTGATACTGTGATATGATTAGACTCTAAAATATTGTTATAACGTATGCTCTAATCGAACAATTGTTCTGTGAAGTAACCCTATTTTTATGCCTTTAATCCTTACAGTAGGTAAAATGGATCTTGTTATCAAGTTGAAAAATGCCAAATCATTAGCTGCAAAAAAAATAAAATAAAATAATATTCTAGTTCTAGCTTATTAGTGTGCAAATTTATTGCAAATTTAAGAATTTTTTTTTAATAAAATGTTTCGTGTAGTATTCATTACAATATGTGTCACAACATGAGATTATGAGAGTGCAACATGAGCATCTAATATTATTATCCAAAACAACGCTTAAGCCGCGTTGTCCATGCACGCATCTAGACATCTCGGCCCTACAAGATGTAATTAACGAAAGAGAGATCAGTAGAGATCATTTGTAAATTTTTGATTTACGGAAGTGACAATCTCGTACTCCTTTCCCTACTATTAGCATACGAGTTAGGGTGAGATATCTGATAAACTCTATTCAGTCAACGGTAGCATCCCGGAGCATTCCTTGATGATAGTAAGCTATTGCTTGCTCGAAGAAATGAGTCTCCACTCCATCAACCGATCACTATAGCCAATTTTTAGCATGTATGCACATCTGTCAAATAGTACATATTTTTTTTAATTTGTTTTACTCTATAAGAAACCGAAATTACTACTTTTTCATTTCTTTTAAAACTGTATAATTATTGCGAGTTTTTTTTAAATCTACCAGAAAAAAACCCTAACACAAAAAAATAATAGTTTCTCCCTCGATTGTGAAAAAAGAAAAGAAAAAAATGACATTTTGGTTTTTGTTCTTCATGTCGTTAGAAAACATAGCTTGTTCTTTATAAAATGTTTAACTTAAATAATGGAAATAACTCAGTTAATTTAAATTACTCTCGTAGTAAATATAAACATTGAAAAACAAATCAAAATCGGCAAAAGAGAAATAGAATTTGACAAATTTACTATCGTTCTTTTTGTCTCTTCATACATTTTAGTAGTTATGTTCTCTTTATACTCTAAAGTCTCCATATAACTATTTGTGGTAATTGATCATGGGGGGAGTAATTGCGTCACATAATCAAGAAATATACCACTAGCATTTGAGATTTGTTACTGCAAATTTTTTTAACTAATTCGTATTTACTTATTTTATTTTTTCTCTTACCTCTTATCATGAAATATTGGTTTATGTCATGTGTGTCCGGATTTATTGCTTAGTGTTATCCATTCTTTAAAATAAAAACATCAACAAACAAAAATTCGGTTCATAAACATCTAGCGAAATTCGACGTCCACGTCGTGCTGCCTGGGTAATGCTGACAGAATTAGGTTGGTGTATTGGAGACAAGCAGAGTAAAAACTGCTTAGTCAATAACGCTACATCACGGCGAATTGGAGGCTTAAAACCAATGCGACTCAAACGTCTGTTCTCCATGTCAGGGGCGGCTTGGAGCAAGCGTCTGTTTTGGATCAAGCGGCTCGCTATATAAACGTGTAAGAAGGTTTTTCTGGTAACCTTAAAATGCAGAACGAACGACAATTTGGGTTGGGCCTAAGGTTAACACCCTAACTCCGGAAAAAAAACATTGTTAAATTTGGAAATCAAAAAGAGAATAACAGACCCGCACTTCAAAATAGAATTTTACCTGGACGTGAAAAAGGACCAGACTACCGAATCGGAACGTGGAACGTGCGTAGCCTGAGCGCTCCTGATGCCCTTATAAGTCTAGAAACAGAGGCTGAGATGTATAGGATGGATATTATTGCTCTGCAAGAAATTAGACAGCCAATAATCGGAAAACAAGATTTGGAAAGTCACTCTTTATACTGTAGTGGTCATCATTCTCGAAGAGAATTTGGGACTGGGTTTCTTATTGGTGCACGCATACAAGAAGTCGTGACGAAATTCATCCCGGTCAGTGAGAGGATCTGCTAGCTACGTCTATGCGGTACATACAACAATATTTCTCTTATTGCCGTGCATGCACCCGCTGAAGCTAAGACCGTTGACGAGGATACTTTCTACATAGAACTGGAAGAGGTTATGAAACAAACACCAACACGCGACTTCATTATGGTTCTTGGTGACTTTAATGGACAGGTTGGAAGAGATATCTCTTATGGAAATGTGGTGGGTCCCAACAGCCTGCATTTGAATTCGAATGATAATGGTGAGAAAATGACTGAGTTCGCATTATCAAATAATTTGAGAATTGGCAGTAATTTTGTTGCGAAACTGCCTTAGAAAAATACTAAATCAATGATGGACTGTATAATTTGAATTTTCTATTGACTAAAAAGTAAAACACTTGTTTCTTTTTCTGCTAACTTTTATTAACTGATAGAACATTATACATTTCAAAAATAAATACGATAAAAAAAGCGTTTGCCCAATACACCAAACAAAAATGATTTTAACCCTATTGACAATTGAATAATTCTCAACAACTTTCTTTCCGCATCGATTGATTCATAAGCAGACTTGGGTCTCACCGAATGGAAACACTCGAAATCAAATTGATTACGTGCTAGTAACAGCACGTTTCTTTTCGAGCGTTCTGGATGTGCGAGTCTTTAAAGGTGCATACATTGTTAGTGACCACTTCTTGTATGTGCTACGATAAGGTTCCACTTTCCAAATTCATGCATTCCAAAATTTAATCAACGGAAACGTTTTAACATCTCATCATTAAAGAATGCTAAAACGGAAGAGAGATATTAAAGCCATATTGCCGAAGAAATCAGAAACCATTAATGGAGACGTCGATAAGTCATGGTGTTTGCTCAAAGATGAAGTTTTAAGCGCTGCTGAGGGAATACTTGGACGACCACAAAACCACTCCCAGAAGCCATGGATGGATCAAGCATGTCTTGACGCTATTCAATACAAAAGAGATTGCTATCTGAAATGTCTACAAGGACGCAACACCAGGTCCACGAAGAAGAATTATAAACTGGCAAGACAAGCCGTTACAAAGCTATGTAGACGAACGAAGGGAGAATGGTGGAAGAGACATTGTGAGGAGATTGAAAGCTTCAATAAGGAACATCAATCGCGTAACTCCTTTCAACAGGTTAAAACCTTAAAAAAGGGACCTAAAACTAGATCGACTGCTATTCAAAACGAAGATGGGGAACTACAAGTAGACCTTAAAAATAATTTAGATACTTAGGCCGCTTATTTTGAGAATCTTCTCAACTGAAGTGACCAGCAACAAGTCGGGCGACGAGCAAAGCTTATTCGTGCGTCAAAGGTAAATGGAGACGAACCAACCAAAGAGGAATTTAAAACGGCGCTGTCAAAATTAAAACGCAATAAAGCACCTGGTATCGACGATATAACATCCGAAATGATTGTACATGGTGGTGAAACTCTATCTTTAAGATTGTTTGAACTTGTTCAAATGATCTGGAGGACTAAAACCATGCCACAGGTCTGAAACTCAGCTATGCTGATACCAATTCATTAAAAAGGTACTCGCCTACAATGTGCAAACTGCAGAGGAATCGCTCTACTCTGCACAGCATATAAGATCTTTTCTTACCTTTTGCTAGCCAAGATCAATCCTTTTGCTGAACAACTGTTTGGAGAATATCAGTGTGGCTTCCGGCGGGGTCAAAGTACCACCGATGTACTTTTCTCGATAAGGATGATTTTGACAACCTGCAGAGAGTTCAACATACCTGTGCACCAACTCTTCATTGATTTCAGGCAGGCCTACGACTCTCTCGAACGTCTGCTCTAGTGTCAATGGGAATCCCTGGTAAACTGGTAGCACTACGCAAAATGACAGTACAGAACTCTCAATGCTGTGTACGAGTAGAGAACGAAATATCAAAGTTATTTAAATTTGACTCCGGTGTAAGACAAGGTGATGCTATCTCCCCCATATAGGGCATGTAAAAACCCGGGTAATTTTAAAAACCGGATTTCAGTTTTTAATAAAATAAAAAACCGGGTATCCGGTTTTTTGTTATTTAAAAAGCTATCTTTAGTAAAATTTTAAATATATTATACTCTAAAATAATTATTTCGATTTAGGAGTAAGAACTATTTTTTAAAAAATATTAATAACTTTTGAAAATTGTTGTCGACAAACAATACAATAAATTATCATAAAACAATATTGATAATATTTAATTCTGCATGAAAAACAGTAGAAAGTTATTATTGCGTTTGCACCGAGTACGGAAATATCTGTTTTCTAACGAGTTGCACACAATATTTGTTTGCATACTTCATTGGAATTAATTAAAATAATTTCTTAAAGTGACATTTGATTAACCTTGAATGTTACTAAAAGTTTAAATCAAGTATTTATTCCTTCATTGAAAAAAACAAACGCTTAATCAGCCTAACATTCTATTGAAATAAGTTAATTAAGTCATGGAAAACGAAATAATATTTTAAGTATAATGAAAACAGCCATGGAAACTAAACAAAATCTACTACCCCAAAAATCAAAACATAAATTGTGAAATGTTTTGAAAATTTCTTCCGATAAAAGACTGCAGAGAAAAGTTCAGATCATTGATAAAAATGTTATGTTCGAATACTTTATTGAAAAGTGTGTGGTGTGTCCGCAAGCGAAGATATTAAAGACTTCCACATTGTGTTGGGGCAACGTATATGATGTTTAATGTTAACAACTATACTGTAGGCTACGAATATTTTTATGCAGAAATGCGATTTCTATATGATTTTTAATTAATGAATCTATATTCTATTGCATCCAGAATACGAAAAACTAAATTTACTTTCTAGAAGAAACAATAAAATGAACTTTTGATATTTACACACTGAAAAAAACATGTCCTATTTCCAATCGAAATGCAATTGTCTCAACCTCACCGTACGGTCACATATGGCGAATCAAAATACGAAATTGCTTCAACAACTCTACAATTATAAATCGATGAAGTTGAGACAATCACATGAAATATTTATGTGAAAATGAAATATAGTTCAATTAATTTCAAATACTTAAACTTTAAAATGAAAAATTCATGATATAAGACCAAAGAAAATTTTTTTCAGTGAAATAGTTATTATCTTTATTCAACTACTGTTATATTGGATATAACACTTTATATTTTAAATAAACCTTATTCTGTTGTTAGGAAAATGTTATCGTGTAGTTGTCCCAATCACAGTGAAATTGTTTGCAAATAATTTTTCTTTGCATGAATAATCAACTGCCAACTTCGAGATGAGGTTGTCATGAACTTCCAATTTTTTTTTTTCAGTGCAGAAAAACCCGGCTTTCACGGCAAAACCCGGGTTTTAGACGGTTTTGTACAAGCCCTACTCCCATACTCATTAATTTAACCTTGGAATATGTGTGCCGTCAAAAGAAACTACCGACTAACAACAATATCTTGTCAGTAAACTCAGAACAGATGATCGCTTACGCTGATGATGTTGTCATCCTCGGCCGAAGTGAAGCTGTTTTGAGTGAGACTTTCCAGTCGCTTGAGAGTGGTGCTAGAAAAGTTGGTCTTCATATTAACTACAGTAAAACCAAACATATTAACTACTACATATTAACAGCATACTTACAGATATAAAAGCTCGAATCGCTGCAAGTAATCGAACTTTCTACTCAATTAAACCTCTCCTTGGATCACCGTGTGTATCAACTAACACCAAGCTCAAGTTATACACGACATTGATTAGACCGGTTGTGATGCATGGGTCACAAACGTGGACCCTTACACAAAATGACGAATCGCATTTATCTGTATTTGAGCGTAAGATCCTACGCTACACTTGGTCCACTTAAGACAGACGATGGAGCGTACAGAACCCGATATAACTTTGATATCAGAGACCTTATTGAGGGTCCTGATATAATAGGTCGTATCCGTTCTAGAAGGATTGCTTGGTTTGGGCATGTTTTACGAGCCTATTCACAGTCTGAAATGATTAAAAAAATGTACGTTAGTACCCCAGGGAGTGGGGACCGCGAGGTAGACCACGACTACAATGGGAGACGGACATAATAAACGACTTTAAAAAAATCGGCTGCCATGGTAATTATGTCGCTGTATAATAGGTTGTATCCGTTCTAGTAGGATTGCTTGGTTTGGGCATGTTTTACGAGCCTATTCACAGTCTGGAATGATTAAAAAAATGTACGTTAGTACTCCAGGAAGTGGGCGACCGCGAGGTAGACCACGACTACAATGGGAGACGGACATAATAAACGACTTTAAAAAAATCGGCTGCCATGGTAATTATGTCGTTGCGAATGACCGTGGTGAATATTCAAAGCTGATTAGCCTTAGCGTGATTTCCTACACACTTATCTCGTTGTTTTTTTATAAATACCGTTAACAGCAGTGCTCACATGAAATCGAATGCATCTTGTCACAAACAAACAATGGTTAAACAAATAAAAACAACATCTCTGTGGATTAATAGCCATTCGACATTGTTGGCTCGCTCTATTCACGATCATTGGCTCGGTAATTCACGATCTTGAGGCGTTCAAAATTGCACCGTATTATTTTTTAGATTTTGCTTTTGTTAATTATTTTATCAACCATACTTATTTGAATAATTTCCGTGTTTTCTAACAGGAGGATGCGATCACTGGAAACACAGATCCAGACACTACATCTGATGAAAAGCATCAACTAACAATATCAATACCATCACAAAATGGTGACAGGAAACGTATTATTTCAGCCCATTCAAGTACTGAAAATGAACCTAACCCTAAAAAAATACATAGATTAAGTGAAAATTAAATTAATGTTTAGAGTAAAGTTGAACTCCTATAAATATTAAAAAAATTATAAATAACTCTCGTCTAAACTATTATAAAACAAAGAGTGAACTCCATAGGATTGTCATATTTATTATTTTTATAACTTCATTTTAATTGAAGTAATATTTACTTTATTTAAGTTTTAAGTTCATTTAAACAAAAAATTAACTTCCATTCATAAATGTTAAATTAAAACATCAAACACATGATCAAGTTTTGAAAATAAATCGTTATAACTTTTTTTATTAAATTTAAATAATTTGTTTTTTCCGTTATGTTATTCGTGTTTGTTTAATTTACCGAGAGATACAGGAACAACTCAATTTTATCTAAGACACATTAAATGGAATCAATTCAAATATGTCAAGTTTGAACCTATAAATGACATAATATTTTTGACTCCATTTTTAGGTTATGAATATTAAATTAACCAACATTATAATAAATATTTATGAATTATATTTTATTTTATTCAATTTAACTAAACCGATATTACAAAACATTTTTCATTGACTAATAATAATACAATTCATTACAAAAATATATCATTTTACTAAAGGTTAATAATTTTTTGAGGTTATGTATGTTTAAGGCATATACTACATTTATTAATTAATAAATAAGAAACATTAAACTATTCAAATTAAAAATAATTGTAAGCATATTTGAAATATTAAATAAATAAAATTTAAAAACATCAATTTTAATTGTTAAATTAATGATTCTAACCAACAAATTTATAAAATGACATTAATTTTGAAGCTCCAAAATCTGAAGTGTATGCATACTATAATCTGGTAACACGGTGAAGTAAAATATGCTAATTAAAATAATATAAACAAACGGTCATGATATTATTACATTGGTATTGGTTAGTTTTTGTAAAATTCCGAGTTGTCAAATGCAGTAAAATTTTGGTATAGAACGTTATTTCTTTCGTGTTTTATTAGTTGGCAGCTGTTCTACAACTGAAAAAAAAACAATTACAAATGGCGAAAAATTAGAGTTTTACGTTTGTGAAAATCGAATAAAATTCAGCTTATATATTTTTAATAAATTTAATGTAAGTATAATTAAAATTAACATATTTAATATTACATTGTATAATTTAGTGTAGCTACGTGGTATAGTATTTTATAATTAGCTCCACATTTTGATTGTTGAATGATTTTACCAATTTGATGTGTTGTTCAGTTTCCTTGAATCGTCCATTTTTTTTATATTATAGAACAATATGGATAGTCCATGTGAATCGGAAAGTTCACTGGATGGTGGTGTTATGTTACCACCAAGTCCAGTGTCTAGAGAACAGCTGCAAAAACGAATTGAAAGCTTAACACAACAAAATAGGTAATATTTTTTTCTCACATTTTGTAATAGATTATCAATTTTTTTACTGTCATTTTTAGAGTTTTAAAAGTTGAATTAGAAACTTATAAGATTCGTGTTAAAGTACTACAAGAAGAAAACCGATCATTAAAACAAGCATCATTCATAATTCAAGCAAAGGCTGAACAAGAAGAAGAATATATATCAAATACACTCCTTAAAAAAATTCAAGCATTGAAAAAAGAGAAGGAGACTTTAGCTCATCATTATGAACGTGAAGAAGAATGTTTGACAAATGATTTATCGCGAAAACTTGATCAACTACGGCAAGAAAAATGTCGGTTAGAACAGACCCTTGAACAAGAACAAGAATGTTTAGTTAATAAACTGATGAGAAAAATTGAGAAATTGGAGGCTGAGACGTTAGCAAAACAGAGTAACTTAGAGCAATTACGCAGGGAAATGGTAGAATTGGAGAATACACTTGAACAGGAACAAGAAGCACTTGTCAACAAATTATGGAAAAGAATGGATAAATTGGAAACTGAAAAGAGATCTTTACAAATAAAACTAGATCAACCAGTATCTGATCCAACCAGTCCAAAGTTAGTCGACTTTTGTAACAATTGTTTTATATAATTATTTACTGACACAAATTTACTCTTTTTAAAATTTAGAGATATTAATATTTCAAATGGTGATACTGCTTCAAATTTAAGCTCACATATTCAGACACTACGTTCAGAAGTTTCTCGTCTTCGTAACAATTTAGCTACAACACAAAAAGAAACTTCCGAAAAAATGCAACAATTAGCTCAAGAAGAGAAATGTATTCGTGAAGAAAATTTACGTTTACAACGAAAATTACAATTAGAGGTAGAGCGAAGAGAAGCGTTATGTCGTCAATTGTCTGAATCTGAATCATCACTTGAAATGGACGAAGAAAGATTTTACAATGAAAATGTTCTAGGATTGAACCATCGTCAGAGAACTATTAGTAGTCCTGTACCACATAGTCCATCGAATAGTAGACCACTAAGTCCAGGTGGAACTGGCATGGGAAGTGTAAATAATCGATGTTGTAGTTGTGGACAAGTATTGGTAAGTTTAATTAAAACTACACTCCGACTTAGATAAATTTTTCGCAATCCATTTTTGTATCAATTTAAAATTAATTATTTCTGTTCACAAATAAGCTTTGATTTTGCGACAAATACTGAATTAGATGCAAAGGATGTTGCTGCGCAATTGACACGCTGAACTTTTACTTTTTGAACTGAGTTGAATTAGAAATTATTTTATATTGCTATTTTATTTACTTTTTGTAGTAAAATGGCAACTTCGTGGGCAGATGTTTTAGCCTACGGATTAGAAGATTTTATATGAGAACTCAGATGCTAAATCAAACATACAACACTTTTCAATTTAGGAGTCCCAAAATTTGCACTACGGATGAGAGTGCGACATTTGTGTCTTTTAACATCTGTGATCTACTAAAAAATCGTATAGTACACCAAATGTCGCGCGACCATCATGATAGCGAATCGAAAGTGAAATAATATTTTCGGTATCTTGCCCGTTGCAAGTGCAGTGAAAGATTGGTTGTGAATAGATATTGTTTGGCGGTTAAATTTTATAATAGAAATAATTTTTATATATATATGATCTACATATAGACCTATCTACATATCTGACCTATCTGCACCTTAAAAACAGCAACAAATGGAAAAAATTAGTAACAGCAGGAAAACTATTCGATAAGGAAGAAAATGTTGCGTAAATGACGGGAAACATAAATTAAAAATGATGCAAGCTACGAGCGTGAAATGGGGTGAGCTTTTAGCGGTAGAAAATAGTTTTTCAAGATTTTCAGCGAAATTAGACCTTCTATCGAAAAAAGTTTAAAGTAAAAGTTGTAGGTAATAAAAAGGTCTATAACTTTTTTCACACAATTTCGTAAATCTTACCTTATTATGTCCATAATACGCTGTAATTTTTTGGAATCAAAATCTTTAATTTTATTTAATTTTGATTTTAAACCAAAAAAGTGACCTTATTTTTACACGAAAATCCTCCTGTGTTGGAAACAGTTTTTTCAAAAAATCCATTAATCTTTATTTTTGTTCAAACTTATGCTTTTAGATGGTGTAAAAAAAATAAACATTTTACAGGAAATGCGAAAAACTGAATAAACTTGATTTCAATGATGGTTTAAAAAATTTTACGCTAAATTTTACGTTGGAATCCTTAAAAAATATAAATTTTTTCCTTGGTAATGTTTATTTTTTTTACACCATCTAAAAGTAGACGTTTCAACAAAAATAAAGATTACTGATTTTTTTTTTTAAACTTCCCAGCACAGGAGGATTTTCGTGTGAAAATGAGATCACTTTTTTGGTTTAAAATTAAAATTAAACGTAAAATTAAATATTTTGATTCCAAAAAATTACAGCGTATTATGGATATAATAAGGTAAGTTTTCACCAAATTGTGTGAAAAAAAAAATGTTTGTGGGAGATAAAAATTAAAAACAAAACCTTTTTTCCGCGGTTTTTTATTTTCACAGCAAATTTTAGGTTATGTGAAAAAATAGCTTACATAAAAGTTAGACCTTTTATTACCTACAATTTTTACTTTAAACTTTTTTCGATAGAAGGTCTAGTTTCGCTGAAAATTGTGAAAAACCACTTTCTACCCCTAAAAGCTCACCCCATTTCACCCTCGTAAGTCGGATCACCTTTAATTTATGTTTCCCATCATTTGCGCAATATTTTCTTCATTATCCAATAGTTTTCATGCTGTTACTAATTTTTTCCTTACAAAAAGCTATTTTCACTGGCCTAATAAACGAAAAAAGAAAAAAATCGACTAAGTGATATTTTTCAGTGAGTTCGTTTTCATTTCATGATATATTTGTTTCATTCTCATTTGACATTTCGATAATGATTAAAAAAAAACAAAAACATAAAAAATTGCTTTCATTTTATTTGATTCACAAAATTTAACACCCCGATTACCGAAGGCAAGTCATGTCACTTTAAATGACTCAAGTCACATCGCATCAATTTTCGTATTGTTGAAGTCGTTTTCTACGATAGATGTCACTTTAAATGACATTTTAGTCGCATCAATTTTTCATGTGACAATAATTTTTTAAACTTCTTTAATTGATTTTCTAAAATTGAAGAACGTAAAATTTAAGTTTTTTATAGTTTTGGAGTTTTTTCGTTTCAGAATTTTTAGTTTTAGTCGTGACCGTTTTTATCGACTTAAATAATACCAATTTTTAAGCGACGTGACATGACTATGGTCATGTCACCTGATGTGACACGACTTCAGTAATCGGGGTGATGATCTAAGTGAGAGTCCATTAAAAATATTTTTTACTAATTATTATTTCATAAAATTGGATTATTACTTTACAAACCATAAAAATCACCTTTTCTCTAGAGTTGAATTCAAAGAAATTTTTGAATTTTAATTCAAAGAAATTTTTGAATTTTAATTCAAAGAAATTTTTGAATTTTAATTCAAAGAAATTTGTTTACAAAAATCAGAAAAAAAATTCAACACAACGACTGTTCTAATACAATATGAATATGCATCTTTACAAGCGCGTGAAATACTACAAGCACGTGAAATAATATTTTGTTGATTGAGCTTAGAGCTTTAGGGTGGGTCTTCGTATTTTTATTCTTCATATTCATTTCATCATTATTGTGAGATTGTTTCGCTGATAAAAACTTTAAATATAGTTATCGTGGTTCCTTATGGCCTTGGGTCTCAAACTTTTTGAAGTCGGGGAACACTAAACTCTGATATTTTTTATGCGGAACATATATACAATACAGCATAAACTTTAAAACATGGGGCGCGGGTTGCTCACCTCTTTGAAACAAAAAGAGCAATAAAAAACAGAATAATGTTCGCAAAAACACTCCATTATTATAGAGCAAAAAGGAAACGGAACCGTGTCGCAGCGTGCGATTGGCAACCCTCTGCTTCTAAGTGCTACTTTGAGAAAATAATTTGTGGGTAGTTCTACAAACATGGGCATTTTAGATGGCTCGGCTTATTGCGTATATTAATATAAAAAAATTTTTTTTTTTTAAATGAAATTTGTAAACCTTAACTATGTTTAGCAGGACACTCAAAATGAACCCGTTTCGAAATATATTTCTTACAAAAAAAATGATCCAAAACGTAAAATTATCAGTCCCCTGGCGTGTCCCTCTTTGAAAGTCAAAGCTGGTAAACTAAATAACCAATGATTCTAAGTGTGTAGAGACAAATTTACACTGCAGTTATAATTTTGTATAATAATGCGTTAGCAATGTGTAAATATTCATAAAATTACTTTATATTTCATATAAGATATATCCTAATAAAGTTTGTCCCCCGAATTTTTTATCATTCTCCTGCCCAATCAAAACACATTGAAAATATCGGAAATTCATATTTCTATCAAGTTATCGCTCATCACAGGAGTTAATTAAAGTTCAATAAATATAATGTTGCAAGTGTTTTACTTATCTGAGGTTTTATCAATCAAAACAGTCATCATTGGTAGCAAGATCGTGTTTTGTCCAGTCAAATTATCAGTCCCCTAATAGTATTAGCAAGTATTTTCTTAAAAAGTATTTTAATTACAGGTATGTAATTATATAGTTTTATACGTCGTGAATATGTAGTCCCTTGGTATAGAATTCGTTTATTTTGTTTTTATAAGACGTATAATTTTGTCATTTTTGAGAGAAATACTGATAAATTATCAGTCCTCTAGTCTCAGTCCCCTGAAAGTTTTAAAAGCGGAATTTGACTTAGATAAATATTTATTTCGTATTTTGAGATAATATGAGATAATTTTGAGTTAATTTAGGAGTAAGAAGGATATATTTTTGTTTTTATTTTTGTCTCTTTTTTTCATATTAGAATTAGATATTTTTTTAATTTTGACTCATGTATTTTTTTTTTACTGGCCACATTAAGAAAAGTTGCAAGAACGTTATCAACTTTAACTAAAACTACCTGCCAGAACTTATACGTAAAAAACATGTCGTGCCGTAATTAGCTCCATTTTCGTCCTTCCTTCCTTCGTGTGTAAAATATGCACCGATATTGATTGATGCAAATATATCTATTGAAAGCACAATTAAAATTACAATACTACTTTTAGAAAAATCTCAAACTTAATGCGATCCATGAGCTTGAAGATCTTTGCAGATCTCAGCGATATTGGGACGAATAAATGATAACACCACACGCATTTTGTCTTCTAAATTCCCTAGTCTCTCGCGTTTGTTTGTCTTTATATTGACCATAGTTGAAAATCCTGCTTAGCAAAGTTAAAATAACAATAATATATTCAGGGATTTTTTGCTTATACTCGAGTATTCATCTTTAACAGAGATCCAAAAATTTTCAGGAGTGTTTTCATGGAACTGTAATTTTAATCCACGATCTGAAGCGTCAATTCTTCTTCATTTAAAGTAAAACTAGAAAATTCGGAAGACATAAACGGGTTTCTTATCGCATCATATTGTTCATATTGTGTGAAACAAAAACTTCATACATTTTTTTGTACATACATTTTTTTCAAAGCCGAAAAACGTGTAAATTTTACGTACGTGTATATTTTACATTGAATTTATTTTTATTTTCAAACAATTTTTAATTGAATTGAAAATTCAACTCACTAAATAAAGTTTCGATAAGGTCCAATAAAAACGCTTCATTTACTATTTTTTAACAAATCAAAACGAATTATATCGATTATTTTTCTCTGGTGGGAAGGAACAGCGAATAGTGACTATTTTCGGCCTACTTAATATATTAATTTAAAACTAGAGATATTGAGATAATTATTTTTGCTTAATAAGATAATTTTTTTTTTATTTATAATTTTGTTTAAAAGATAATTATTAGTTTCTAAATAAAATTTTTTCTACAAATTATTCAATAATACAAAATTATATAAAAATGCAATTTGCAAATAATAAAAATGTCCGTTTTCATTCATAAATGATTGCATGTTTATGTTTATTTTTCAAAAATAAATTAACAAATTTATAACATTTATGCACCTACTAAGATGAAGTAATATTTAATTTTGTTTGACAACAAAGGATTGATTATGTTGTATGAAATAATGTTACTATTTCTGTTCGTTAAATTATCTGCTAAATACAACTCGTCATCAAATTATTAGTCGACTATTTTTCAATATTACCACTCATGCCATTTGAGGTTAAAAATTAACCTCAAATGGCATGAGTGATTAATTAAATTACGAATGTCATTTGAGGTTTATTAAATTAATAAACCTCAAATGACATTCGTAATAATGTTTATGAAAAATAATCGACTATTATTTCACGACTCGTGATATTATATATGATTATTTAATTTTTTCGCGGAACACTTGAAAGTGCGTCGCGGAACACGCTTTGAGAACCACGGCCTTATGGTGATCGATTTTTCAATCTATTTATATAACATATATAGAATTATAAATATATTATGTATATTATATACATTATGGGATGGGGGTGTGAACTTAGGGTTCACGCCAAGAGCTTCCCGTAAGAATCGAACCTAACTAGTTACTAGATAAGGTAAACTGAATCACGAAACTTACTTTACGACCTATTTTGAGACTAAAATTATACAATATAATTTAATTGCATTGTCCATAAATATGTTTTGTAGAACATAAATAAAAAACGATAAATTAGAAATAAAAATATTAAAACAAACTTTAAAAAACATTGCGTTTGCAGCCCATTTTCATACCAAACGTTCCATCAAGACCCCATGCGTTTGCATAACGAAAATAACACGTAGTTTTTTACACATTTTCTTAAAAAATTTAAAACGTAAGATAGCAAATGTTTATACAAATGTCATTATAAATGGTTGTTGACATGATGACAAACAAAATAGGAGGTAAATGATCTTGATAGCATATTTTATTCTCGTGATATTTGCAAGAGATGAGTTTCAGTTTTTTGGAAAACACTAAAAAACAAATGAGACGATTTCGTTAGAAAAAGACTGGCCTCTAAGTTACGCTATGATACATTGATTGTGATCATTTCCGTTGCGTCCGTTGTTGAGAAAGTGTTGGACAAATTTTTATACACATAAGGCGATACACATGCACATACATATACACACACAAATACATACATACTGCCGGCTAAGAATAGCCTAAACAGCTTCAGGAGGTCATGAAACGTAAAAATATCATAAAAATTTTCTTTTATGTCCTTGTCGGGTTTAATCGTTCATGTATTTTACCTTTGAAGATAGAAGACCAACGATTTGTGCAGTGTTTTTCAACCGGTCTTTGATAGGGTCAGCGGTTTTCAACAGGTCAGTAGTTTTCAACAAGTGTTTGATATAAATTAAACTAGATTGGGATATAAAACAGAGCCTTCGGTACACCACCGTTAATTAATTTAGAAAGTTCATCTATGGAAATACATTATGAATGAGCATTCTTCTGAGGCGGTCAAACCAAATGGAGAAAACAGTGGCATTTCAGCGTGAATTTTTCAAGAATTTCGCTTCTTTGAATTTCTTTACCATATTGGGGTTTTCATGTCAATGTTAATTCCCAGATTAAAATCAATTTCCATAAATTTCTCAAAACAAATATAAATCGTTTACCAAAACCTCATTTCGCATTATATCTTCAGATATTCAGAGACGTTAATTTATAATTTATTATAATTCATACCAAAAATGACTAACTTTGTATAAAGAAAGCAACTGAAAACCGAAATGTATCGGTCAGAAAATTTAAAATTAAGTTTTCGATGACGGAATTAATATCGTATGTAACGAGTTTATTTATCAAGTTTGGAATGCAAGATTCGATCAAATGTTTTTGCAACGTCTAATCCGATAATGTAGTTTGACCATCTTTTTCTGAGTTTTTCAAGATGTGTGTGTGTAGTCAGTGACCAAAATTTAAAAAATTAACTGCATTTTGAATACTTTTGGCAAAAAAAAATTGACACGTCGAAATTTTTGCCGCTTTCACTATGTCATTTTCTGTATATTAGGAGTGATTTATTGGATTTTTGTTATGAATCCAAATATAAAAAAATTTACGTTTGTTTCTAAGCGTATTTGAAAACATTTATGTTGGGGTTTCATTATTGTAAAAAGACAAATTTATTAATACCGAATTGAAAAGTAAAGTGTAAAGTTCAGTAAAGTGTTGAGCAGAAACATTAACCTACAGTAATAAACAATGACGTTCGACAGCGGACCCTTAAAAAAAACTTCGACGACCAAAAAGCGACACATTTGATCGGATTTGGAATCTCTAGTTATTAGTAAATCAATTTTGTTAAATAAAATTACTTAAAAGTGGTCACTTTCGCACTTTCGTTCACACTTTCTAATACCTTGGTATACATTTGTTTTTCATAAAATGTCCAGTGTGTCACAATAATAATTTAAAACCTTTTAAGATCTTAGTCCCACAACCCATCCATAAAAGTATATGAAGACTCGTGCCCCTGAGTCAAAAAAAAATCATTTTGTTTCACAAAATTGAAATAAATCATCATTAAATCAACCCCCCGCGCCACTCCCTCCCGAGTTTTTTTTTCAACAAATTTATAATATTTATAAACAAATTTATAATATTTATTATTAAAAACTAAAAAATAATCAAAGGGGGACCAAGGTAAAATTGAAAGTTTGATTCTTTATAACTTTTTCATAATTAGGATGAAGAGGACCTAATCTTTCCATTTATCTAAAAAAAATTAACTTTTAACGGGTATAAAATAGGATTGTATCGTATTTTCTACTAATACAGGAGTTCCTCAGGGTGCCACTATTTTCCTCTACTCTTTTTCTTATCTATACAAATGACTTGTTGGAGTCAACAACTCATCCAATTCATTGTTTTGCTGATGATCGACTGCGGTTAATGACACTAGATCAAATTTGGAGTCTTTAAACTCTCTCTCTATCTGGCGTTTACATCCCATGGAGGGATTTTGCCGTCTGTGCAATTAGCTTCCAATCATCTCGTTCCATGACCAGTTGACCCCAGTTTCGATATCCTATATCACGAAGGTCGATGTCATCACGCCAGCGTTGTCTAGGTCTTCCTCTTCGACGAACACCAGCTGGTTGTTGTTGGGACGCTTTTTTATCATTCTATCCAATGGAGCCCTTTCTACATGACCAAACCATCTAATCCGGTTGGATTTAATGAATCCAATTACATCGCAGCATCCAAGAAGCTGTCTGATTTCATGATTCATTCGGATTCTATACTGATTTTCAGCAACTTTACATGGGCCATAAATTGTTCGCATGACCTTCCTCTCGAATGTTGATAAAATTCTACAATCGGACATAGTCAGTATCCAGCTTTCACTTCCAAATGTAAGCACAGGTCGGATTAATGCTTTGTAAAGTGTGAGTTTACACGACCGCGAAAGATGTTTTGATCGCAAAAGTTTTGAGAATGCGTAGAAAACTCTGTATGCGGCAGAGACATGGGCTTTGATATCCGCCTGCATGTCATTTGACGATGTTATTACAGACCCGAGGTATTTGCAGTTTTCCACGCGTTCCACTTCATAGTCGCCAGTATCCTGATTTCCGGGAGGTATGTTCTTAGATGTTGTTAACACTTTAGTTTTGCCGGCGTTGATGCATAATCCCAGTCGTTTAGTATTTCTTTCAAGCTGAGAGAGACTATATATCGCTTGTTCTACGTCCGAGAAGCACAATATCATCCGCGTAGCCAAGAAATTGACTAGATTTGTTATATATGCAGTTTTGTGTCTCGATTCGGCTTTTTCTTACCGCGTATTCCAGCGCCAAATTAAATAGTACGGGCGCGAGTGCATCACCTTGTCGAACACTTGATGTTATATCGAAAGGATCAGACACTGACCCTTCGATTACTATTCTACAATTTGATCCCGATGTTGTTAGTTTGCACAGAGAAACAAGTTTCTCTGGGATACCAAGGCATATGAGTGCGGACCAAAGGTTTTCGCGAATGATACTATCATATGCTTGCTTGAAACCAACGTAGAGCTGGTGAATGCTGATTTTGTACTCCCAACATTTTTCCAGAATCATCCTTAATGTAAAAAATTGATCTGTATTCTGTGGTTGAGCGGTTGGGACGAAAACCACAGTGATAGTCACCGATGATGGATTCGGCGAACGGGATGAGTCGAGCAAGTACGACATTAGCTAGTATTTTATATGCAGTGTTCAACAGTGCGATGCCACGATAATTTGCACACTTTAGACGGTCACCTTTCTTATGTAGCTGTTTTCCATTCAGCAGGTAGTTCTTCTTGGTCCCAGATTGCAAGAATCAGATCGTATATACGTGAGACCAGAGCTGCTCCACTCCATTTTTCAAAAGTTCTGCGGGAATTCCATCGAAACCTGGTGATTTGCCTTTTTAATGACAGCTTCCACTTCTTCTATTGCTGGGTAAGGGACGAAAATCTCCTCAGTTGATGGAGCAATTGCTCGAATAGAATGAACTTCATTCGTCCTATTCAGTAGGTCTTGAAAGAGGGATCGCCACACTGCCAGCACATCACGTTCACTTGTTGTAAGTTCATTATTTTCATTTTTGATGGCTGTAGATCTTGGGTGGAAATCTTTTGTCAGATTCCGTGCATTGGCAAAGCACTCTTTTGAATTTCCGTTGGCCGCATGTTGGTTGATATTTTCGATGCAGCTCTTCATGTGTTCGCGTTTCTTTTTACGTAGAAGTTTTGGTGAGGCTTTCCTGGCGCATAGATAATCAGCTTGGGAGCTTCGGCTGTTCCTTGTTACCCATTTTTCTCCTAGTTTTTGTTTATGTTCAACGCATTGGCGACACTCGTCGTCAAACCATTCGTTGTGTGATTTCGGTGGTCGTTTTCCGATTGTAGTTTGTGCTGCGGATATAATGGTTGATTGAAGCGTTTGCCATTGTTCTTGTATGTTTAATAGATATTATTCCTGATATCTATTCAGCGTTTCAGGATGTTTAAATGCATCGACATTCCAGCGCACGGTCTTTTTTGCTTGTCTATTAAATGTAGATGATAATTTGCCCTTGTACTTAAAGATGACAAGCATATGATCGGTGTCCATATCAGCACCTCTGTATGATCGAACGTCAGTTATACTTGTAGAGTGTCTCTTAGAGATCATGACGTGATCGATTTGATTTTCCGTTCTTCCGTCATTTGATTTCCACGTTGCCTTGTGAATTCTCTCGTGAGGGAAGAAAGTGCTGGAAATTACTAGATCATACATCATAGCAGCTCGACTGCGCGAAAACCGTTATTGTTGCTGGTATGATGCAAGCTGTTAGGGCCTATATGTGTTTTAAGTTCTGCAATCCTACCGATTTGAGCATTAAAGTCACCTACCATGATTTTCATATCGTGCCGCGGGATGTTATTGATGACTTCTTCGAGTTCTAGGAAGAACAGGTCTTTAATATCATCTGCTTTATCTTCAGTAGGTGCATGAACATTGACGATCGTTACATTGAATTTTTGCGTGCGAATTCTCAGTGTGCATAACCGCATATTAATTGGGCAGAAGTCGATAACATGCTGATTCACGTGACGGTGTATAAGAAAGCCAACTCCAGATTCTTCTCCGTTTTGATGACCGCAATAAGAAAGAGTGTATCCTTTCGCAGTTTCATGGATTCAACTGCCTGGTCATCTTAGTTCTTGTAATGCCCCTATATCCAGTGTGTAGCTCTCGACTTGTTGAGTGAGTTTTAGGAGATCTCCTGGTCTTCTAAGGCTTAGCACATTCCAGGTTCCCATTTTTAAATCGTAGTCAGCTTCCGAGGTCGTTCTAATAATGAATCCGAGATATTCCGAGGCCTGTGTACAGAATTCATGACAATAATTTTTTTACGGAAATGGGGTGTTAGCCCTTCACCCAACTCAAATTTTCGTGAATGGGTTCGTTCTGCATCTTAAGGTCACCAGAAATAACCTTTTTACACGTTTATATAGCGAGCCGCTTGATCCAAGACAGACGCCCGCTGCAAGCCACATTGGTTGAGTTGCATTAGTTTTATGGCGCCAATGACTCGCCATGGTGCAGAATCATTGAGTATAAGCAGTATTTACTCTGCACCTCTCCACCACACCAACCTATTTCTGTTAGCGTTACCCAGGTAACACGGCGTGGACGGAAAATTTCGGATTTTCGCTACCCGAGTCTTTAAACATCGATCTAAAACCAAATTTGGATTGAAGTTTTGCTTTAGTATAAAAGTCTTTTATAGGTCCCTGCTTAGAGTATTGTTCTCACATTTGGGGTGGAGCATACATATTTAGTTTGCAATGTCCTGAATCTATACAACGGAGATATTAAGTTAATCGGGAACTAAAATCTTACAAACGAACCTGATTCCTTGCAACATATACAAAATGTCGCTGATCTGACAATTTTTTACAAGTACAATATGGACACGAGCAGACGTGGAAATTAAATCGATTTTACCTGTGTATGCAAACCTTGCACGCCTGAGTCTGCACATCAGAGCAGTCGACACATTCTTTTACGGTTCAACTGGTGTAGGTGTAGAACTGTCACTTTCTAGCGTGGTTTTTTAAACAGTCTCTCGTCTCTAGAATTCCTTACCTGCGTGGGCATTTCCGGACAATTTTAATCCTCAAAAACATCAATAAATTTCTTAAAGAAACTTGATTTATATTCTCAAACCTCAGTTAGTATGGTATCTTCGGATGTTCAGAGACGTTCATTTATAATCCATTATAATTAACACTAAACATGCCTCACTTTGAATAAAAAGAAATCATAGAAAATTCATATTTTTGTTCTGGAAAGTCATGGAATTTGGTGAAAGAAAAAGTGTACACCATGTCTTAGTTTTTTGTGTATGTAAGGTAATAGAAATACGTAGTTTATTAAACAGTGTTCACAACTTGTATCGTAACAATTCAATGAATTTTTAAGGCAAATTTAACTGCAATCTATTCTATTAAAAACGAAAGACAGGGGTTTACCAAAATATCAATCGTATTTGCTGACTTTCCGTTGAAGGCAAAACTAAGCTGTTGAAGGTTATAAAAGTTTCGCTTGGCAGCGAAATAAGAACTGATTCACTTGGCAGTGAATAGGAACTGTACGAGTGCCGTGAGAGTATCATTTGCAACTGTTTGAAACATTTAAATTTGTCATAAAGTCATTCACACTCACTAGTTTACATTTATGCATATATGATATGCAACGCATATCATATTTAAAGCGAATACTAGACGTTTTGCAAACGCATTAACACCAGTTCGCTACTATATATCTGTTTGTAATATTTTGTTATATGTATATTTTTAGGGTCGTCGAACAAGTGAACGTTTTATCAAGCCTGCAATACCAACTTCTTCTCTTGGTTTAAATACTTCTGCTACAAACATAATGTCATCGTCAATTTTAGGAAATGGAGGTGGTGGCAGTAGCGGTGGATCAGGTGTATCATCATTAAATAGCAGTTTTACTTCAAATAATAATTCAAATTCAATCATTTTTGCTCAACCAGCAAGTCCAATGGACACATCTATATGCAAAGATTAAAAGCTTAAATCTAAATTTTAGTTCATATCGAAAACAAACAATTAAGTATTTGAAACTGAATTTAAAATTATTTTTTTTATATATAAATATATATTATTTCTTATCTGTTTGGTTTTCTGATGGTTTATGTTTGGGAAACTATGCATGTGTTTATAAAATTTAAGAATGTCCATCGTATGTTGAGTTCAGGACAGTCAAAATTGATAAAATGTAGTCCATTAATTAATATGAAGAAATTACAATATTAAGACAACTTATCTTATTATTACAGGAACAGAAATCACATTGAGTTGTTATAATTTTGACTGTGGTCAAAAAACAAATTTATTCAATTGAAAGTAATAAATCTTAAGCCATTTAATATTTTTAAAAGAAAAATAGAATTTGAATGAGAATGAGAATAGTTTGTTGAACAATGTTGTATCATTCTAAATTTAAAATGTGTTTCTTGAATAGAAATAAACGTTGATTTTAGTAATAAGTTACAAGAAACACAAAATATATGCTTCAAAAGATATTAGCATCACTGATTTATTATCTTTAAGTAAAAAAAATATTTGATTAAGTATTTGAAAAATTATTTTTAAGACATTTATTTGGAAGGTAACGATTAAATGTTAGTTTTGATTTTAATGTAAATAGTTGCGATAGTCAAGTATGGATTGTTACGAATTGTTGGTAAAATTATTTAATGTTATGTTAAGTTGGATGTGTTTAAATTTTGGAAGCAGTTGTAATTTCGATAACAGTTAATATTGTTTAGTAATTCAATTCGACAAATGCTTATAGGATTTTTTTTAATTTTACCTAATGTTTTCATTTATAGAACACAATGCTCTTTTAAAATAGGTTATTGATTAAATTAATTCGTCAATATTAAAATTATGTGGATGTTTGACTAAATTTTCATTAATTCGTAATATTGTCATAAATGTTTGCAAATTGGTACGCATGTTTAATTAGCCAAGCCATTAATCGATTTACTCCATCCCATCTATTGCAATATAAGTGGATTATTTTTAATAAAATATAATCCACTTATATCGGAATTGGTTGTTTGGAGCAAATCGATTAATGGCTTGGCTAATTAAATATGCGTACCAATCAAAAGATAACAGCTGGATCATTCCAGTTTAAAAGAATTTGTAACAACCGATGGATCCGTTCAGATTATGGTAAATATGTTAAAGCAAGTTTTTCTGAAATAAAAGATAATGCTCCCGATTCCACAGAGTAAGGTTTCTAAAGTTTGACTTTATCAAAGAACTGCTTTGTTTGAAGTATTCGAATTTAAGTTAAAGCATACAAATAAATTATAAAAAAATGGAATATAATTTTTATCGATCATTTATCGTTACACAGTTATAACCGTATTTGACTTTTTTTGTTCGGCTGATACGGTATAGCTCAACTATTTTTAACTCAAAAAATAAATGTTCCCCAAAAAATAGAGACACTGGAAAACACTACAAAAACAAATAGTTTGTTTAATTAAATGTATCTCATTTTTAAAAATTACAAATGTACTGAATAGCAAATCATTCATATAGCACAAGGCAACAATCTGCATGATTTGTTCATCGATTGATTAAATTACTGAAGCGTTAAGTATTTTAATATATTCTTAAGAAAATTGATGCATAAGTTGCTCGCTTTGACAAATGTACAAAAATTGTTGTTGTTCGAAGGCTTTGTGAAAAATTTATTTCTCATTTTATCAAGTTTAAAAGAACAAAAAAAATTGGATACTACCTAACAATTGTGAACAAATAAGGATAATAATAGTTTGTTATACGCCAAGAAACTAAAATGGAAGGTTGGTGCTCGTACGAAGAAATTCTTGCACGGGTCAATAATCGATGTTTACGAAAGTGTTGTACTCAATTGTACTAGACCACTTACGGTCAGGTAGCTTGATATGCTTGTATAAGCAAATTCTAATAGAAACACAGTTAACTTTTTAACGAATCAAATATCTAATATAACTTGCTTTTGCACTTTACAGTACACAGTTATGATAAATAATAATTTATACACTGTTTTAGAATTTATCAGATTGTTTTTAAATAAAATTAATTGTTCTAAACATTCCATTTCCATTTTCTCAAATCAAATTATTTAACTGTTTGTTCGGTAGATCTTTAATTTGTAAATGTCTCTTCTAAATAATTTTACCGAAATCTCGTAACTACTCCACATTAAAATAAAATTGACTAAAAAGAGTGTTTGAATGTATTGAATGCTTCAAATACTATTATGACGATAGTCAAAAAAATGTAAACTATTAAGTTTTATTTCCTTTTTTGCATTAAGTGTTATATTTTCTTTTTCTTATTGAATAAATTGTCATTTTTTTAATTTTTAAATGAATTACTTTTAATTGACAATGAACATTGAACTAGCCTGTTAATCAAATACAATATTAATGGTTTAAGTCTTCTCTATTTTATCCATATTTGAATTTATTATTAAGTTTAAACATAAAAATACACCTCTTTTAATATAAAAAACATAATAGTCTTTATCTATAACAAACAAAACTAATAATAATAATTTTTGTTGAAATCACATATTATTGCTTTTATAATTTTTAATTAAATAAAACATAAAATTAGTGTTGGCAGTGGTACATCACATCATACTACCGCATAATACATATTTTTCGATATGATTTTAATATGCACTATCAACACCACAAAAATATTAACAAAAATAAACTTATTTAAACTACTTGATAAACCAATTAAACAAAAATAAAAGTACTAAAATTCTAATAAATTAAAAATAATCAAAAATGTTTTGCCAAATAAAATAAAAATATAATTGAATGTTCTTAAATTTGCCAATTAATTCGAAAATAAAATAACAAATCTTATTAATATATTTAACTGTAATAGACATTGTTACTCGTAATCACACCTATTCAATCCTTATTCAATAACAAAAATAAAATTAATTAATTAATAAAAAAAACTGAAATGTAATAATAAATAAATACATAAACACAGTTTTCTGCCTTAATGTGCTTAGTATTAAAAATAATAAAAAAGAAAAATTACAATGGTTTGTTGATATGCAATGCACTTGGTTTGCAGATTTACATAATTTTTATTTTACTTAAAAATGATGCACTCAGCATGAAATTCTAATTAAAATTTGATATTTGGTAATCTTGTGTAACACAGATTTTACTGTTTATAAAACATGGCAAAATTTATGTTCAAATTTGAATGTTTTATTTTTTTTAGATTCTATATAAACCACGCAAAGGAAAATATAATGTGATACCGATATTGATTGAAAAAATACCCAAGCAGAAACGCCAGGATACAGCGGTTGACGATCGTTCACATAAGAAGTAAAACTCTGTAGGAGTCTTCTATACATTTATTCAGCTCGTTCACAGTTAACTATGGAACACAAGCAAGCTATAGAGCATATTATTGCTCTAAACAAATCAATAACAAGCAACAATTCCATATAGTCCCCAGGCCCTCGCCGGTTTCATTTGCGGATCACCATATATTTTATGCTTCGTCCCCACTGTCCTTGACGAATCCGACAACTTTTGTTCCTGCCTTTTTTCTCGATTCGGCTGCAATTTCGTTCGGCAAACGCCAAAATATTACGATTGCCCGAGAATCTTGTAAATTTACTACCACAATTTTTTTTATTAATGAAGGGTCCCTGGGTATAGTCCCTGGGCCTTCACCTACATAATTTTCTGATTACCACATATTTTATACTACGTGAGGCGCCTGTCCTTGACGACCTCGAAAACATTTGTTCTGCGATTTTTTTCAAATCGGCCGCTTATGCTTTCGGCAAGCTCCGAAAAATACCGATTGCCCGCGATCTTGTAAATTTTTGTTTTTTTTAACTACGGGGGTTGGAAATTTGTTTTAGAACACAAGGGTAACCTTGTCCGACAAAAATTTGTCTGCTATTGTCTAGTCCGACAACCCAAACATCCAAAATGTCAGCTGTCGGACTCGACAATAGCAAACACATTTTGGTCGGACAAGCTTACCCTCGTATTCTAAAACAAATTTCCAACCTCCACAGTTAAAAAAAATAAATGTGGTATCAAATTTACAAGATCGCGGGCAATCGGCATTTTCAGGAGCTTGCCGAAAGCAAAAGCGGCGGATTTGAAAAAAATCGCAGAACAAATGTTTTCGGGCTCGTCAAGGACAGGCGCATCACGAAGTATAAAATAGTAATCAGAAAATTATGTAGGTGAAGGCCCAGGGACTAGTAGAAATTGGTTTTAGAAAACGAGGGTAACTTTGTCCGACAAAAATTTGACATTTTGGCATGTTTGGGTTGTCGCACTCGACAATAGCCGACAAACTGTTGTCGGACTAGGTTACCCTCGTTTTCTAAAACAAATTTTTACCCCCATTAATAAAAAACAAAATTGTAGTAGTAAATTTACAAGATCCTCGGGCAATCGTAATGTTTCGGGTTTGCCGAACGAAAAAGCGGCCGAGTTCAGAAAATTGGCAGGTGCAAAAGTTGTCTGACTCATCAAGGACAGGCGCTTCACGAAGTATAAAATATGTGGTAATCATCAAATGGACCTGGTGAGTAATGTATTGTTACGATTTTCCAACCTTGCTTCGAATTGGCCTTACTCTCAATTCGATAAACGCAATCCCCAATCTCCTTCTGAGTTCGATCACTGATTAGTAAGCAAACACACCAGGTTTTATTAAGTATTCAACACCTTAATTGTTCCACAACAACAGGAAAACAATACAGCAAACAATATTCCTAACTTGAATATTCTTCCCACAACTTCGAAACTACAACGGTTTATTGTAGTAATTTCCTGTATACAGCGTCCAAAATAATACACAAAATATTTCTACTTAATTACACTTTTTCTACTTAATTACACTTCTACTTAATTACACAACTTTATTTACAAAAATTAATTTAAAAACACTTCTATTTACACGATTTTATATGCACGGTACGACGTTTTGTTTACAATTAATTTATTTCACATTCCACTTAAACTATCGCAATTTTAATTATAGCTTTACCATCGCAGGTCTAAAATAAAACTAACTTATTCTACAAGAGGGAATTCCTTATATACGATTCTGCATAATTGCTCGATTATTCGAGTTCACTTCCTTAAGAAACTTTAAGAAAATATATTAGAATATTCGATTATTTTACGTTTTGTTGATTAGATTCATAAAGTCATTTAATTGTATTTCATGTTGACCCTTTGTTTAAGAAAAAAATGTGACCTTGGTTTTATTTTTGAAATATTGTAGATCGCAAATTGAAGTTTATGTTTTGTATTTCATTGCGTTTATGTAGAATCGTAACAATATGAACAATTAAGAAACTAATGATTCTCATAGAAATTATTCAAGCTGGCAAACAAACATGATAGTCTAGGAGCCCGCCGACATAAACAGCAACTCATAAATACTCTTCTATAATTTTTTGTGTGGCTTAATTACGCCTAGTTTACCACTTTTTTTTCTCTATCATAATTTTCTTAGCCGCGGCTTTTTCTCTCCAGCAATTTTTAAACTTGTCAATATCGTATTAAGCTAAAAATTTATAGATACTCTATTTTAAAAAGTTTAATACCAAGAGAAATTCATGAATCGCGAGAGAAAAAACTTGTCCGACAAAAATTTCGGTACGTTAAGGGTGTCTACCGAGTGAAACATGTAATAATAACAATTTCGAAAAATTTATGGATAACCACCTGATTTTTATGAAAAATGCTTCATCAATGTATGTAAAATCACGTCCTTACATCGTCCGACAAGGCAGTTTTGCCAATTTTCCAGTCCGACAAGCGGAAATTGACATTTTCACGGCGACCTAAAATTTATTCATAACCGTCGGACAAAATGAAATTTACATATTATAGAGCAGAACTTACCCTGTAGTACAAGTGGCGGACAAATATTTCGTGCCAAATCAATAGTCCGACAAAAAAACATCGATCGACAACATCATTTCAATACTTTATTTTTTCGAAGTTCATAAATAATTTTAGTCTCATTAATTACAATAATAAATGAATGGTAAGGAATGTGAATAGTTAATAACATGTATTAAACTAATAATATGAACATTTTATTAACAATTTCATTAAAAAAAAGTCCAAGCAGCACGTATATCCGCTAGAAATAGGTAGATTTCGAGATCAGACAGTTTTGTGTGCCAGTAGAATCTGATGTATCAGATTAGTTTAAACAACACAAACTAATTTCAAACAGATATCGAACAAATTTTAAAAAGAAAATTAGCTACCTATAAGCAAAACTATATCTATATCTACTGAACGTAAGTTTTTTTTCGGATGTCTTTGCAAGAACATTCTGAATTTTTAATTTTTCTATCAAATTTTGATACTTCCGTTGAATATAACATAGAGTGAATGATAAATTTAACATTGATTATTTCGGGAAAATTTTCGGTGAGATCTAAATTTTTTGATTCCAATCGATGCAAGAACGTTTATTCTGTAAAATATTTTACAATCCGATGTAAATATTTGATTTCATAAATGTTATTTACATCCTTAATAGCAATTATAAAATATAAATGAAAAAGATCAAAAAAGAATTTCATCAAAAAATTTTAAGCTTCATAAAATCTATAATTTCCATGCGTCGGACTGGAGAATCGGAGAATATATCGTGTCCGACAATTAAACAATTGGATTCTACATACTTTTTTTAGGTAATCCTATAAAAAACAGCTGGTTATGTGGAAGTATGCTGCATTTACGCTCACAAACGCAAATACTGTAATCCTTCGTGAATTTTCAATTGAAAAATAATAATTTGTTCGATTTTTATGAAAATGGTAATATTTTACTGTCGGACAACTTGTTCACCTCGTTGTAAGCTTCATTTAACAGCAAAAAATCGAAAGCGGAAATTGTTATGAATAAATTTTAGGTCGCCGTGAAAATGTCAATGTCCGCTTGTCGGACTGGAAAATTGGCAAATCTGTCTTGTCGGACGATGTAAGGATGTGATTTTACATACCTTGTTGAAGCATTTTTCATAAAAATCAGGTGGCTATCCATAAATTTTTCGAAATTGTTATTATTACATGTTTCACTCGGTAGACACCCTTAACGTACCGAAATTTTTGTCGGACAAGTTTTTTCCCTCGCGATTCATGAATTTCTTTTGGTATTAATTTTTTTAAAAATAGAGTATCTATAAATTTTTAGCTTAATACGATATTGACAAGTTTAAAAATTGCTGGAGAGAAAAAGCCGCGGCTAAGAAAATTATGATAGAGAAAAAAAAGTGGTAGACTAGGCGTAATTAAGCCACACAAAAAATTATAGAAGAGTATTTATGAGTTGCTGTTTATGTCGGCGGGCTCCCAGACTATGAATCAACTTAAATTCAAAAACGAACTTGATATAAGAGTTCAAAATTAATTTTTTACTATTAAAAACGTTACAAACTGACACTGGACGAAAAAAATGCAACCTTAAAAGTTACTGGTTATGCAATGTTAGTTTTGTATTATCCTAAGGATGAGGCACGCAGACAACCAGTTCGTAGCCATAACACTACATTTGCTTCTTTGTCTATCTAATTACAACTATTTTAAATTTCTTCTAACGAAGTAATAAATATCTAAAGATAATGTTCCCAAAAATTTTAGGTTGATTTAAGCTAGCAAAGGAATAGATGGAGTGCTCGTAGTATATCGTCGAAAGTACGATTTTAATCAGGTGCGAAAACGTTGAGTCTACTTGGATGTAACCAATTAGATAGTGCTCTCTAAGGACAATCACAATTGCACAATCCCTGTTAGATTCATATTAGCTTCTCGAACCATTTTAAGTCCAGTTCAAGCCAAAAACCATCTCTTGTTCGTACACTTTTTCTTTTTTCCCGTAGCAATATATTATTTTTATTGCAAAATAAAATAATTTCAAAATTGAATAGACTAAAATATCCTTATACTTGATCTGTTTGCATCATTTGCTCAATATAAGCTAAAATTTCGAAGTAAGTATGTGATACAAACCATTCAAATCAATGATTTGAAATTATACTTCTATTGTGACGTTTAAGAAGTGAGTATATTTATGAGCTCATGCAAAATTTTGAAATTCATTTTTTGATTAAAATTAATTTTCTTAAATCTTAACATTACCAACATACCAAAGAACAAAAACAAATTTTTTGTCTGTGTGTGTAGTTTAGAGTTTAGACTGCTCGCGTAGTTTCAAAATCTACAAAACTGATTTGAATAATTATTTCGTCAACCTGATAGTATTGCAATATGTAGTGCTCCAATCAAAACCAACCATCGTTGCGCTTCATTCCAACCGGCAGGATTCAATAGGTGAAACCAAACTTCCCACAGGAAGCTTGTGTTCTTTCAACTTTAAGAGTGGATATCTGCCAGGTAGATCCAGCCGACACTAGAATTAAAGACCTAAATAAGCAAATAAATAAGCTAGTTACTGAACATAAACGTAATAAATGAAGAGAGCTAGTGAGGAAGTCAATCTTTGGCCCAAGTAAAAGTCTCTGGAAGGTCATAAAAAACTTAACCCATAAAAGACAACTGGGTAAAAACTGCATGATCTCCTTCGATTATATCCCAACCGAAAACCAAAGGAAATGCGCTACTAAATTTAACACACAGTTTACAGAAAAGCCAAGAAAACAAGGTCAGCATTGAGACATTTGCGCAAACTAAATGCTGAATCGAAGCGATATCACATTTTCCGAAGAGGAAGTTGGGAATGCTATAAAGAAAACTAAGCCATCCAAAGCTATTGCACCCGACGGCAACTCAGCCATCATGCTAAAACACATTGGACCCAAAGGATTGAACTTTCTCACTACCACACTTAACACATCACTGAATACTCTTCAGAAACCAAATATCTGGAAAACAGCAAAAATAATCCTCATCTTAAAACGTGGAAAGCCTGAAGAGAAGGGAAAATCTTATAGATCGATCTCCATCCTTGCATCGGTTGCTGATTGAAGCACTTCTGTTACCTCGGTTATCCAGATCTTGCAATTTGATGCTCCCCAACATGGCTTTAGGACAGCACATAGTATAGGTCTGTGCCAGAACAATATTAGTTGCACTCGCACGCTGCACTATTAAACGGTGAACGCGAGATTGAAAAACAGAAACAATGCTTTGAAAGCACTGGCCGGTAGTTCATGGTCAAAGATAAAGACACAATCATAACAACGTACAAAGCAATAGGAAGACCTATTTTAAATTACGCTGCATCAATATGGGCACTTCAAGTCGCTGACACTCACTGGAATAAGTTACAAGCAACACAAATCGCAGCGTTGCGAACAGCACTCCGGATTTCATTTGATGGGTCACGAGATCACCTGCACTAAGTATGTAACATATTGCCGGTCCGTCAATATATTCATTATGTTACATATTCATTTTAATGCCTTCCAAACAATATCTATGGGCCTGTCACAAAGAGCAACATCCCTGCAATGACACCATATCCACGACCACACCACCTATAGAGATATAAGGCGTACTATGAAAGGTTTCTTGAATGATGTCAGAAACAACCAAGTAACCAATAACATTGACAAGCTTACGTATAAAACGGGCTTAAAAACAATTTACGCGAAAGTTGTTGAAAACACAATAAAGAACTACCTCTCAAATCGAGATTCCAAGAGTAAGCCGTCACAAGTCGCTGCGGAAGAGGTTAAACTACCGCGTAGTACCAGTTCCATTCTAGCGCAGTTAAGATCTGGTTGGTAACGCATCTTAAATAATTACATGAACAAAATTGACCAGAACATTGTTGACAAGTGTCCCGCATGTGAGGGCACGCCGCATGATGCAGACCATCTATTTAATTGTCCAGAAAAACCAACCAACCTGACGAAGAAAGATTTGTGGTACCGCCCAAGAGCAGTAGCAAAGTTCCCGAATCTGGACATGGAGCGGGAAGAGTAGCACCGCACCGTAGCTACAACAACAACATCGTTTTTTTTTTTTTTTAATAAAATGTGTTGTGTAGTAGAAATTACAATACGTGTCACAATAACACATAAAAACCTTTTAAGACCAAGGTCCCACAACGACATACGTTCAAAGGTGTTGATGGACGTCAATCTTTCCTTTTTTGTTTTTTTTTATATTTTTTGTTAAAGAATGGATAACTAAACAAAAAAGCCTATCACTGACAAAATATGACATAGGCCAATATTTTATGATAGAATAGAGAAAATAAAAGTAAATAACAAATTTTTACATAAATTTGCTGAAACAAAACTACAATGTAGTTGCCAATAATCCAGCCGGCGTTTGGAATAATAAACACGCTGATTGAGAGGGGCCTAAAAATTTTATGATCAAATACTATGGACAAATGCTAGCTGTGTAGAATTGTAACACATCAATTAAAAACGAAATGCGTCTTTACTCACTTCTAAAACTCGGCGATGGAAAATAAATGCGAAACTTTTAAAAAAGGCTAGAATCTTTTAGAGCAAAAACCAGTACAAAATTAATTCAACAAAAACAAACCAAACACGCTTGCAGAACATCAGAACACGCTTACAGCTACGCTGTAAAAATTGTCTCGTTGTGTGTCCTGTTTTTGTTATCAGAAGGTGACTAAAGTCGAAACAGTCATTATTAGATATAAATTAGAATCGCTGCACGTTTCATGTAATTGAATTTCTATTTAATTAAACCTATCCTTGTATAGGTTTAATTAAATAGAAATTCAATTAGTTGGTTGGTACCGTACGTACCAAGTAAAACCAAAAAACCAAACAAAAATTATTCATGACTAATGATATTTGTGTAACGAACGTGAACCTTTACAGAAACTGACGAGCCGCGTCCATTTTACTCATTTTTTGTTGTTGTAGGGACTTTCATCGAAATTGTTGTGATGCTCCTTGGTCGGAACTAAGTTCCGAGTACTTCTGGGGCGCAGACCCCTCCATCTTGAGAAGCATTTTTCACTAATTTTTTCGGTATATGTACTTCAGATAGACGATGGCGAGTATATTTTTGTGGTGCTTATTGTCCACTTAGGCAAATCTTTCCAGCTCTGAATATTCACACCGTTACGCGTAACAGCGTTTATTTACTTCAAGATGGACGGGTCTCCACTCCAAAATTAGTCGGCACCTAGTTCCGACCAAGGACCCTCACTAAAATTTCGACGAAAGGTATAACTTCATTCGTCCATTTTTTCGGGTGAAGAAGCAGCTCTCACCGACCTCACTGCTTCGAACTCGCCTCGTCATGGTTGGTATTGAAAGAAATCCTGTACCAACTAAAACATGGTACTGTGCAATATGTAAAAACATTTTAAGGACAAACACTACATCTATCCAGTTTAACTCTATTAGGAATGGTATCATCAGAACTGTTGAAGGATTGCCACACCTAGCTACCTATATGTTGCCAAACATCAAGTCAACATACCAATAAAAGCTGGCAGCAGAACATAATGCGAATGAACACACATCCGGAAACCCCAAGCGATATAAAAATAATGCAACTAAATTTCAACGGTCTCACAAACAAGATCGCCAATTTTGGAGCTCTGAGGAATGACGGTACCAATTATGGAATCCTTAACAAATTACAACCAACAATGTTAACAAATAACTCATACTCTTCTCATATGCTCTTCCAGCATGCCACTAATGCCAATTGCTGAATGGAAAACAAAAATTACATTGGGATCAGACCACATGCTGATCATAATCACTTTAGGCCGTTCCATAAACCAAATAAAGTCCGAGAAGCAGACCTTCGGAAAATTCAGAAGCATTTTAAATACACCTAGATCTCGCTTCATTCTAGCCGGAAGTTGTGTACTTTCCACTCAAAGAGATGACATTCGCAAGGCAGAGCCAACTGACTCTAGAATTCCGAACCTGAATAAGTAAATTAATAAGTTAGTTACGAAACACAAACGTTATAAATGGAGAGATCTATTGAAAAAATCAATTTTGGCACAAGTAAAAGTCTCTGGTCATTCAGGGCTTAATTGGTCATTCAGGAATACAACTGGCAGGTCGATCAGGGCTGGTGTACCTTAAGGCTCAGTATTGTCCCCAACCCTATTTTTGATTTATATCAACGAATTGTTGAAAATTACCAGCAACCCAGATGATAGTACTCTGGTCAAGTCGTTTGAGCCCCTTCCTTCAAAAGGTGAAATGCACGAACGAATTAATCCCGCTCGGAGAGACACTGCCATAAACGTGAATAAAGATCTAAAAAAAATCGCCATTTGGCTTGAACAAAACCTGGTCAATTTCAGCTCTACCAAAACACAGCTGTTGATTGTTTCCAGATCACAAACCGAGTTCCCCAAAGATATTTAATTCAGTATGTGTGATGAACCAATAGGTGAATGTAAAAATATTCGTTTATTGGGTGTCACAGTTTCAAATAACCTACTCTGGAACGATCATGTAGTGGCGATGGCAAAAAGCGCGTCTAGAAAACTCGGCCTCCTAAATAGATGCAAAAAATCTTCACTCCATACCAATTGCTCCATGTTTATAAGTCCTATATTCGTGCCTGTATGGTGTACTGTTGTCAAGTTTGGGGTGCTGCTTCTGGTCGCATATTGGCCTTCTTGGACTCTGTTCAAACGCGATACGAATTGTGGCTGATCGAGATTTGACATCAAAACTTGATTCCCTACAACGTCGTCGCACTATTGCTGACCTCGTTGTTTTTTACAAACATCGTCATCAACAGTGCTCAGATAAAATCAGCAGCATCATTCGTCAAACTTATTCTTACCCCCGTTTCACTCGGCAATCGGCTAGCGCAAACAGTCAAACGGTAACAACTACATGATCTCTTTCGATCATATCCCAACCGAAAACCACAGATAAACCCCAAAAAAGTAACACAGTTTACAGAAAAGCAACGTAAACATGAAAAGGAAACTAGAACGGTCAGTATTGAGACATCTGCGCAAACTTAATACTGAAAATTTAGAGGATATCATATTTTCCGAAGTTGAGAACGCTATAATGAAATCTGAAGCTATTGGATCCGACGACATCTCAGCCTTCATATTCAAATACAGTGAACCCAAACTATCTCACTACAACACTCAACGCCTCTCTTAATTCTCTCCAGATAAGAATAAGCCCCAACTTGAAACCTTGAAAACCTGCCATCCTTTCATCGGTTTAAAAACTGGTTGAAGCGCTTCTGCCACCTCAATTAATAAGATCTTGAAATTTGGCGTTACACCAATATGGCTTTAGGAGAGCACAACCACCGCTCTTCACAGGATCCAAAATCAAAGTAATGGGCTGAACCAAAAACAAACCTGTGTTAGAACAATCTTAGTTGCATTCGACCTATCAAAAGCACACTCAAAAAAATTTGTAGGTAAAATCAACAAACTTTTGTACTTTGAATTTATTAAAAGGACATGTTGTTTGAATTTGATTGTTCCAACAGACATTTCCGTTAATTTCCAATTTTCAACAAACATGTCTGTTAAAAATGTTTAACGACACTTACAAACTGTTGGTTGATTTTCATTGTTGAATGAAATAAAAAAAAACAAAGGAATGAAACAATTTGTTGAGCGTAATGTGCTAATAATTTTGTTCTCTATTCATATTTATATGTCCAACTTAACTGGTGTAGTTAGTAAAATTATTGAAAAAGTGAGTTATTTAAAAAAAACGTGAGATTCTCAAATAAAAGGAATTAATTTAATTATTAAGTGAATTGAATCAGGTGAATTGTAATTCAATATTTGAAAAGTTTTAATGTTTAGAATAAATTGAAAATTGAAATAAATAAAAATATTTAGACCTATAAAATCAAGATACATAAACAAGGATGTGCAATGTGCATCATGTTTTATTTTATTAAAATTGTTCAATATTTTGTATATAATATTAATAATATATTTTTATATCCATATTTTTAATATTTGAATTTAGCAACCAATTCTAAAACCCATGCGGAATACACGCAGAACATTAGAAGTGTTTATATAACAGTCGATATCTAAGGCAGTGTGTGCATCAATTTCAATCGATTAGAAGCAGTGGATTTTAAAAATCAAAATAGAAGCAGCTTTGACAATTTTTATTGGGAACGATATTATAAATTTAATTTCGAACACAAGTAATTCATAATATAAATATTAAACTTGAAAGGAAATATATGTAGTACAATAATTTAGATTTGAATAAAATATTGATTATTTCTTTTTAGTAGTTGTGTTTAATACACTTGTAAATATTTTGTAAAATAAATAAAAATCTCAACAAATTACAATACAATTTCATGTTATTATTTTCGCAGTTTTATTTTTCTGATTTAAAGGAGTCGAATGTAAACAGTGTTTGTTCCTAAACAAACATGCTGTAGAAAATATTTCAACAAACCTGTTTGTTATTTTAACAGTCAGTTTGTTGCTCTTGTTCGTAATTATCAAACAGACATGTCTGTTAAATCTACTAACTGTATGTAGAAAATTATTAGTAAAATAAGATCATCAGACATCAGTTGTTGAATTTAACGAACAATTTGTGGGATCAAAAGTAACTGAAATGTATGTTGAATCAACGGCAATTTCAGTTAATTTTACGCACATTTTTTTTATTCAGTGCATTCAACACTTTTCAAATCAAAAGCATTCGACATACTGTGAGTTCCGTAAAGCCGTGCATTCACATAAAACAGAAACAGAAACTGAAAATTTTCAGTTTTTGTTTCTGTTTCTAATTTGGTTGACGGTGGTGAATAATAAAATAGAAACAGAAACCGAATTTTAAGATGGCAGCTGTCATATTATATTATATATGCCAAAATTAAAATATATATATATTTAACCCAATCCATATATATTTAACCCAATTAAAATTGAAAAAATTATATTAATATAAAAAAAATATTGTAATTCAATAAACTGTGTATGTATTTTATTTTTCATTCATATAAATAAAAAAATAACACAATTTTGTAAAGTATAGTGAAGAAGAAATATATTTTTTTCGTTATCGCACATAATAATATCCATAAAAAAAAATCGAGCTAAATTCAATGTAAATTATTTTTGACTAAATATTTATTTCTTAAAATAATGTACAATCTCGTTACATAAATTTAAAATAATATGGTCACGTGACAGTTTCTGGACCAGAAACAATTAAATTTTAATTGTTTCTGGTCCAGACAAAACAGACGAATTTTCAGTTTCTGTTTCTGTTTCTAAATTAGGTTTCTGTTTCTGTTGCTGTCAAATTTGTATGAAATTCGGTTTCTGTTTTATGTGAATGCACGGCTTAACTGAAAATCTAACATGAGAGTGCTCAGACAAGGATTTTCACAAGGTGGAGATGCAGACGACTGCACGGTCAATGTAACAGGAAACAACCAGGAACAAATCACTAATGTTCTGAGCCCCTACTTTAACACCCTGGATGAATGGCTAGAAACCAGAAAATTGTAACTCCATTGAAAAGATATCTTCTACACTTTGCACTACATGGACGAAGGAGGTAAATACAACGTTTGCTTTGACAACAAACTATCATTCCTACGGTAAAAAAACCGAGACTGTTTACGAACAAAAACAGGAACAATGCTTTGAAAGCACTAGTTCATGGAGAAAAGTAAAAAGTTATCGAATACATAATAAAGAACTACGCTCCAAATCGAGTTCTCACTAACAAGTCACCACAAAACTCACTTTCATAATTATCGATGTTTAACCGAAAATTATAGAACAGATATTTATAAAATAGGAAAAGCCGCTAATTAACTATTTTATTTTTTTAGAAATAGTTTTGAATTATTTTTGGGTAAAAGTTCACAGTGTCTTTAAGTTGTAATTGACAAGTTTGGCACGCGGGCCATATATTTGCGTTCACTGCTATAGATAGCAAACAATAATATAGTCGTTCTATTGTAACCTAGATGGTGTAAAAAGCATAAATTTGTTACATGAATTGTATTAATATTTATTACCTGTTGAGTCTGTGTATTACCTTTTAGTTTTTATTCATTGTTTTTTTTTAACAATAATTGATAAAATAATCACTTTTAACTAAAAAATTTTGAATTTCTAACGGCAATCGATTAAACAAACATTTTATTGATAGATCCGTCCTCCTTTCACCCACATTAATTTGACATGCAAAAAATAGATAGAAAAAAAAACGGACAAGTGGTGATCGCACAAAAACAAAAATAGAAACGTATTTCTTTTATTAATCCATCATTTGGTTTTTTAACGTTTTCAATTTAATTTTTTTTCTTTTTCGTTTCATTCAGTTTTTATTTGTTAAATGAGTCAGTGCTATTAGTTTATTTTTAATAAAATATTAATAGTTTTATTTGTTTTTAGTTCAGTTTTCTCCTTTTTTTATTTAATTTAATAATATTTATTATTATTTATTTAACAAAAAAAAAAAGAAAGTGATTTTAATTGTTTTTTAAAATATCAACCTGAAAATATTAAAAATATTAACAAGTGTTTGTTTTACACCTAAAAATTTACAGTGATTCTCATGAAAAATTTAGTAAAATAGAACAATAGTTTATGAATGCATGTTTTTCTTACTAAAATAAAAAAAAGTGTGATCAATCAAAGACATTTTGTTTTCTTATTAATTAATTCAATAATAATAAGAAATAGTTTAACTTCTTAAAGAAAAAGAATGTAATTATGTACATATATTATAATTGTGAAAATATTTGTGAAATTTGATTTATCAATAAAAAAATGTTGGATATAGCTTACAATTTTGATTACGAAAAAAATTGTTTATATATAATAAAAAAAAAATAAATTAAATAATTTAGTTTTTGTTTGTTTATAAATTTGTTGTGAAAAATAATTATGATATGGGATCGTGTACTAGACGACATTTTTTGTTGTCAATCTGCTTTCTGCAGTTGGTAAGTTATTTAATTTTAGATCATATAAAATTTGTATTTATAGATTTAATTGCAATTACTATTTATAATTTAGGTAATTTAGTTGTTGGAATACTGACAATAACTTATCTTTGACTTGTCAATCAATAATACCGGTTTTTGTTGACATAATATAATTATTTTATTGACATGGTTGGAAATAAGATGCGTTCACAGAACTAAAAAAATTTGCATTCGATTTAAACAATTTGTCCGTTCCTTGAACTGAATTTGTTTGAATTGATGATTGCTGTTGATTTTCAGAGTTTGACCTCTGGCTCTTTATAAAATGTCCTGCGACAAAAACACAATTATTTTTCCAAAAATTAATCTTTAACTTGCCTTCTTGAAAATTGTTTTTGGGGATTTGTAGTATAAGTAGTCAAATCAAATTACAGGTAACCCTCCTACAAAACGGTATCTGGCAACACGGTTTCACTGTAACACGAAATAAAAATCGCGAAAACCCTCCTCCAGCACGGCATCTTCCAACACGGTTTCAGTGTAACACGATAGAAAAATCGCAGAACCTTCCTACAACACGGCTTAACAATAAAACGAAACATAATTGCGGACAATATTTAATATGTATAGGAATTAAATTACTCATTTTTTTTTTTAAATTTGTTTTTAAATGTCTTATTTAGTATAGGAATAACATTTTGTGCCACAACAAGGTTCGTTTAGGTCAAAGGTTTCATGTGTTGATGGCCGCAAATCTTTTCTTTTTTTATATATTTTATATATGTATATTTAAAAACTGGATGATAATTAAATAAACAATAAACCTTATCACATGATAACAAAATATGACATAGATCAATATCTCATGATAGGATATAGAAAATAAAATAAAAGAATTAACATGCAATTTTTTAGAAAAATTTTGCACGAACAAAATAAAAATTGTATTGCCATTGAATTGATGCAATTGGTGGTATATTCCTTGATCATATGACGCATTGTCGCCCTCAATGATTAAAATCCAAATAAAGAGGCTCTTTTTTGCGAGCAAGCAATAACGTACATTATCTATGGTATATATCAAGATATATACCATAGATAATAGTAATGGTACCACAGTTCATTGAATACAGTTCATTCGCCAGCACGCCTAAAGTATCACCTTGGTTAGTGATATCTCACGTTCACGGTTATTTTGTCACACATGTAAATTAAAAATAACAAATTTTACAAATCAACAAAAACTGATCCCTTTATGCGAAAGACCATACTCTATTACACACAATATGTATATGTTTAAAATGTTCATAGTTCATACATACATATTGAGAATTCCTAATTGAGGGAATACCCATGAAATACAATTAAGTGAATACTCAAATTGTATTATTTCAAGCATCTCAAATTTTATTTTCTCTAATGACGATTGGAAATGTAATGAAAGCTACACTTCTTATCGTAATAAAATAAAACTGTAAAAATAAAAAAATCAGCGCTCACCTTACGACTAAAAAATAATACAACCTTCATTTTGAAAACTTTTAAAGGCTACCCTCCACTGCATGAAGACAAACAACAAACGTTTGCTAATGTTTACTTTAACGTTTGCTAACAATCTGTCTCCACCAACCAAACATTTTCTAAAAACAAATATTTGCTAACATTTGTTGAAGTTCCGAAAATGGGGAGAAAAAACTTAGATATTTTTAATAAAGCTAAAGCACGCTAAATCCCTGCTAGTAGAATAACATATATTAATTTTCCACCAGAAGCATATGCTATTGCCGTGCTTAGAGATGACAACCGAAAAACAGCCGACTCCAAAATCCAAGACCTAAACCAGCAAATAAACAAATTAGTCATAAAACCACAAGAGGAACAAATGGAGATAACTGGTGAGCAAATCGAACTCCGGACCAAGTATAAGCCTATGGAAAGTTATAAAAGGTTTAACCCATAGCCTCGGAGACCAGTAAATAACTGCATGATCTCCTTCAACGATATTCCTATAGAAAACTCTAAAAAGTTCGCTTCGAAATTTAATACACAGTTTACAGAAAAGCTAAGTAAACATGAGAAGGAATTTAGATCTGTCCTCAGACACTTCCGAAAACTTAAAGATTACAGCACTGAGAATATCAATTTTATAAATGTTGATGTTGAGACGGCAATTAAAAAAATCAAACCCTCAAAATCAATTGGACCCGACGGCATATCAGTTGATGTTGAGAAAATTTTACTAAAAAAAGGCTCCTTAGAACATCGTATGTGTCAACTAACACCAAACTCAAGTCATAAACGTGAACATAAACGATGATCATTCATAAACATCATGCTTAAACACATAGGACCCACAGGAGTGAACTGCCTTACTACAACACTAAATACATCACTAAATATGCTCCAGATACCAAATGTTTGGAAGACGGTTAACATAAGCCCTATTCTGAAACCCGGAAAACCTGAAGAGGAAGGAACAGTCGTTTTTTATTTTTTCAATCTCCATCCATATTTCCATCTCCATATTTTTTCAATTTATCACAAAACTAATTTAAACCCTTCTGCTACCCATGATATCGAGCACTTGCTACCCAGCTCCAAACCAGCATGACTTCCGGAAAGGACACCACAACCCCCGATCTTCACAAAATTCAAAATCAAATCAGCGATGGTCTGAGCCAGAAACAACCATGTGCAAGAACAGTCCTAGTCGTACTTGATCTATCAAAAGCGTTAGACACAGTGTCGCACGCCGCACTACTAAACGACATTCTGAATACCAACTTGTCAGGCATATTAAAGCGTTGGTTGTGTAACTACGTAAGAGGTCGCCAAACAAATGTGGATTTCCACCAGAATGTATAACCATATCATATCATATGCTAACGACTGCACGGTCCTTGCCACAGAAAGCAGTCTAGAGCAACTCACCAAAATGTTCCACGAATACCTTAACTCCCTCAATGAATGGTTTAGAAGCAGAAAGCTGATATTATCGTCAGAAAAATCCACTACCACACTTTTCACAACTTGGACGAAGGAGTGAATACAAAACTAAACATCCGTATTGACAACGTGCTCGTTCTTTCAGTTAAAATACCGACATTGCTGGGAGTCATATTCGGGCCACTACTCAGGTTCAATGCCCACGCATAACCGGTGAACACGAGGCTAAAAAGCAGAAACAGTGCATTGAAAGCGCTTGCTGGAAGTTCATGGGGCAAGGAAAAAAACAATTATCACAACATACAAAGTTATAAGTAGACCCACATTCTAAACTACGCAGCACCAATATGGACGCCTCAAGTTTCTGATACACATAAGAAGAAGCAAACCTCACGAAATGCAGCTTTGAGAACCGCTACTGGATGGCACCTTATGACAGAGAGACCACAAACATGAGAAATGTAATATCTTAAATGTAATATGTTGGAAAAAGATATGGCCAGCATCAGTTCAGTTGTAATAGAAAACGTCCATGATTCAGAAGAAAATGAAATTGATTGCATATTAAAACTGGCCAGATCGATCGGAGGAGAAGGTTTTTTGGATATGGCTAATGATGACATTCAGGATTTTTTAGTGGAAGAAGTTGGTGAAACAGATTTAGTTGAAATGGCGTCACAAACCCAAGCAAATCAAATCGATTCTAGTTCTGATGTAGAGAATGTTGTTAATAATTTTACACTAAAAAAAACCAAGAAGGTTTTTAAGCTTAGCAGAAAAGTTGGAATCATTTTTCGTGGATACAGACCCTTACCCTGAAAGAAGTCTAAAATTCAAAAATGAACTACAAAATTGCTTATCACCATACCATAAAATTTGAACATAACTTCATAAGTAATACATAGTTTATAGAAATACTGAGATCAGATCAGCTATTGATAAAACTAAGTTTCAAAGCAATAATAATTAGTGAGTTTTAACAAAAATTATAACAATAAATTTTACAAGACTCGTCTGGCACACGAAAAGAGTTGATATTAAAATTAAATAGTTATTCGTTCGCTGCACCAAATGATGCGGCCGGTTGAAAGATGATGTAGTGGACTGTATGGTTTTGTAAAATTAATTCCGCACCACGGTTTCAAATTCTATTATAGTGGTGAACTGGTGAATAATAGCGATGAATTTTAAACAACTATATATAAAATCGATGAGTATATGTAGTTGAATATCGAAAATTACATATGACGATGATCAATCAGCGATTAAATTAAAACAACTTTACATAGAATCGATGAGTATCGTTGAATATCGAAAATTACATATGACGGTCCATATGTTCGCCGTTCTTTTTAGTTTCGGCGTGGCTTTCTCAGAGCATAGAAGAGTGAACTATGAGTGTTTGCGTCTATTATTTTTATCTTTTAAGTTTCACTAGAGTTGTATTATTATAGATAACTAGCATATCATCGGTGCCTATTTATACATCTTTGTATGATTAAACGTCATTGATTTGTCGTTCTCCCATCGTTTGATTTCCATGTTGTTTTGCGGATTCTCTTGTGAAGATAGAGAGGCTTAGAAATGCTCAGCATGATGACAAGCGGTTGGAAAGATATGTCTATTAAACTCTGGACTACTTTAAATTTCTGATGATGACTTTTGCTCATGATAACATGCATCTCACGAAACACCAAATCTATATTCACACTCGACGCTTAATGACACTAGAGATCAAGCTTACTTGATTCTTTAAACGTTGATTTTAAAACAATCATGGATTGGAGTTTTGCAAACAGTGTTGACTTGAACGTGAAAGAAAGATTTGTCATTTTGCTAGATTATGGACACCTAATCCATTTCCTTTAAAATTTGTTGCGAAAGATCTTGTGGAGAACGAGTCTGTCCGGCTTTTAGGAGTTGAAGTTGAATATAATATTATTATACAATGGACTTTCTATGCGTTTTAATATGCATGTTTATTTTCCAATTTATAGTTTGATTACCACAACAATAATAGAACAACATTTTTATTTGTTATTATGTTTAATACTAAACGAAACAACGGTCAAGAAACAACAGTCACCAAGTTGTGAAGCTTGTCAACTACCACTCACTATTCGACATATTCTTTTAGAATGTATGTTATATAATAATCATAGATCAGCACTTAATATCTCCAAAAATCTTGAGGAAATACTGCGAAACAACGAATAAAAAATTGAAGATCTACTGCCCTTTATAAGAAATATAAATTTGCTTAATGACATATAAAACATAAAAGTTTTATATTCAAGATATCTATTTTAAATTAAAGTTATGAAATCTTTCTACTTTATGTGTATTTTTCATTGTCAACTTATTAATTTTCCTATCATTCCGAACTCGTAAGTTTTTCAGTCAATCAGGTTCGGAACAAAGCGAAAAATACCACGGAAGGACTGCTATTAATCAGAATTATACAAAAAATGCGCGGTGTAAATTTCAAAAATAAATGTAAAAATACTGATGTACCGCCCTTTTATTTGATACGCTAGTGGGCTCGGTAAAAATGTATATTTTTTATAGTCTTACATCGCGTCCCTGCAAAACAAACAAAAACAACTTTATTTATGAATAACCACGCCATTTTGGGTGGACAGGTTAACTTTATACGCATCTTAAATTTCAGTCAGACCCATAGGGTTTGTAGTTTATGAGATACTCGATATAATAGAAAAATCATGTATGCTTAAAAACATGCAGCTTATCAAGCAGAAATATTTCCAAACCAGCAAAAGCATGGTTCCGAGGGCTGAACAGTCTGTAAGGTTAATATTGCGAAGCACCCAGAAAATATCGAAAGTAACCGAAAACAAATTTAAAAAGTGTTCAAAACTAGATCTAGGGTACTATATAATTCAATTGGCAATAAAATATTCGTTTAGCTTAGAAACATGAAATATTCACTAAAGCTATTTTGTCTGAACTAAAATGCTCTCAGTTCAATACGTTATAGGAAGTGGTTTCTTTCAGATTGGAAAAACTCGATTTGGGTTAAAAAATTTGGTGCAAAGTTTCTCGTTCGGTCATTAATGGCAGTGTGGTTCTCGAAGTTTGCCATTCGTGGCTACTGTCTTATAAATACGTAAGTTTTTATTATTTCCATACCAGAGTAACCATGCTTGAAATAATGACAACGAATTCGTTCCCAAATACATGAATCCACTAAATGTGAGACAGTTCACTTGGGTAAAAAATTACAGTTCACTTGGGTTCAGATATTGGGTAAAAAATAAGCAAGCAGGGCTGCAGATTGTTTTACCTACAAATAGATAATAGTTGCCAGAAATTTGCAAAAAAGCACTTTCAACAGTTACAAATTTTTTTTATTTAAATATTGTCGAACTATTAATTAAAAAAATAAAAGCGACATAATATTTTAAACTAAGGCTACAAAGCGTACCGAATTTGGTGGAATTGTCCCGACTTTTAAAGAAAAGTCCCGCGTTCTAATTAATAGTGTAATTAAAAAATTCTTTGTGTAGATTTGTTTTACTCACTTTCATCAAATAATCGGCAGCCGATTAATAGGTATCGGCCGATAAAGAAAGCCGATTAATCGTTAATCGGCAATTTTGCTTATCGGTGCAACCCTAATATATATTATATATATTTACTAGGAGGGCCCGGCGTGCTTCGCTACGCTTATAAATAAAGTTTTTGCGTAGACATTTTGTTGACGTAGAAGCAATGATTTCAATAAGTGGTAATGAGAAATGCTAGCATATAATTTTTCTTTTTCTTTTTAAATATATGAATGAAAAATAATCAAAACTCTAGCTGATCAGTTCGGATATATGAAAAATTAGCGATCAAATAAGTTTTCAAGTAAGCTTATTTGATCACTAACTTATTTGATCTCTAATTTTTCATATATCCGAACTGATCAGCTAGAGTTTTGATTATTTTTCATTCATATATTTAAAAAGAAAAAGAAAAATTATATGCTAGCATTTCTCATTACCACTTATTGAAATCATTGCTTCTACGTCAACAAAATGTCTACGCAAAAACTTTATTTATAAGCGTAGCGAAGCACGCCGGGCCCTCCTAGTTTCAATTATTCAGTTATTTTTCTTTTTACTTGCAAAAATATACTTAAGTCGGATGAAATTTGTGGCACCTATTCACAAAACATTCACACCAATACCAAAACTACGTGAAAAAGCCTCAAAAATTAAACCGCGCATAACTCCGATTCAGAGTACACAAAAAATAAAAGCAGAAATAACTTTTTTCCTTTCGTCAATACCAACAAAATATCACAATTTCAGATTTTTTAAAAATCAAAAATTTAAAAATCAACAAAAAAATGTACGTTTTCAAAATAATAGCCCTCCTATAATAAGAAAACAAAAATATTACGCAAATATCTTTATATCAATAAACAAAATAATCGAAATAATATCGAAACCGTCCTTGTTCAAAGACAAAAGACGACTGAAATGAATGATTTTTTATTCCGACGACTCGAGAATGAATGAGAAAAAAAAGTTTCGTTTTTTTTGTTCGTTGTTCGCTAATATATAAAAAAGAAAATATAAAAAAATAAAATAAATTTTTAATTTCGTTTTTATATGTATGTAAACTTATAATGCATATGTATATAAAAAGTTTTCCGTATATAATAACTTTTTTATTTATGATCCGATTTGTTTGAATCCGGATCCGACTATAGGTTACACTAATATCAGTTAGCTGTGAAAATTTCAAATGAATCCATCTGCGAATAAAAAAGCCTAATGCTCCACAAAGTTTTAATCTAGCGTATTAATATATAAAAAAATATATATATATATATATATATATATATATATATATATATATATATATATATATATATATATATATATATATATATATATATATATATATATATACATATATATATATATAAGAAGATAATAATAATATATATATATATATAAGAAGATTACCTGTTGAGTTTGTGTATTACCTTTTAGTTTTTATTCATTGTTTTTTTTTTAACAATAAATGATAAAATAATCACTTTTAACTAAAAAATTTTGAATTTCTAACGGCAATCGATTAAACAAACATTTTATTGATAGATCCGTCCTCCTTTCACCCACATTAATTTGACATGCAAAAAATAGATAGAAAAAAAAACGGACAAGTGGTGATCGCACAAAAACAAAAATAGAAACGTATTTCTTTTATTAATCCATCATTTGGTTTTTTAACGTTTTCAATTTAATTTTTTTTCTTTTTCGTTTCATTCAGTTTTTATTTGTTAAATGAGTCAGTGCTATTAGTTTATTTTTAATAAAATATTAATAGTTTTATTTGTTTTTAGTTCAGTTTTCTCCTTTTTTTATTTAATTTAATAATATTTATTATTATTTATTTAACAAAAAAAAAAGAAAGTGATTTTAATTGTTTTTTAAAATATCAACCTGAAAATATTAAAAATATTAACAAGTGTTTGTTTTACACCTAAAAATTTACAGTGATTCTCATGAAAAATTTAGTAAAATAGAACAATAGTTTATGAATGCATGTTTTTCTTACTAAAATAAAAAAAAGTGTGATCAATCAAAGACATTTTGTTTTCTTATTAATTAATTCAATAATAATAAGAAATAGTTTAACTTCTTAAAGAAAAAGAATGTAATTATGTACATATATTATAATTGTGAAAATATTTGTGAAATTTGATTTATCAATAAAAAAATGTTGGATATAGCTTACAATTTTGATTACGAAAAAAATTGTTTATATATAATAAAAAAAAAATAAATTAAATAATTTAGTTTTTGTTTGTTTATAAATTTGTTGTGAAAAATAATTATGATATGGGATCGTGTACTAGACGACATTTTTTGTTGTCAATCTGCTTTCTGCAGTTGGTAAGTTATTTAATTTTAGATCATATAAAATTTGTATTTATAGATTTAATTGCAATTACTATTTATAATTTAGGTAATTTAGTTGTTGGAATACTGACAATAACTTATCTTTGACTTGTCAATCAATAATACCGGTTTTTGTTGACATAATATAATTATTTTATTGACATGGTTGGAAATAAGTTGCGTTCACAGAACTAAAAAAATTTGCATTCGATTTAAACAATTTGTCCGTTCCTTGAACTGAATTTGTTTGAATTGACGATTGCTGTTGATTTTCAGAGTTTGACCTCTGGCTCTTTATAAAATGTCCTGCGACAAAAACACTTACAATTATTTTTCCAAAAATTAATCTTTAACTTGCCTTCTTGAAAATTGTTTTTGGGGATTTGTAGTATAAGTAGTCAAATCAAATTACAGGTAACCCTCCTACAAAACGGTATCTGGCAACACGGTTTCACTGTAACACGAAATAAAAATCGCGAAAACCCTCCTCCAGCACGGCATCTTCCAACACGGTTTCAGTGTAACACGATAGAAAAATCGCAGAACCTTCCTACAACACGGCTTAACAATAAAACGAAACATAATTGCGGACAATATTTAATATGTATAGGAATTAAATTACTCATTTTTTTTTAAAAATTTGTTTTTAAATGTCTTATTTAGTATAGGAATAACATTTTGTGCCACAACAAGGTTCGTTTAGGTCAAAGGTTTCATGTGTTGATGGCCGCAAATCTTTTCTTTTTTTATATATTTTATATATGTATATTTAAAAACTGGATGATAATTAAATAAACAATAAACCTTATCACATGATAACAAAATATGACATAGATCAATATCTCATGATAGGATATAGAAAATAAAATAAAAGAATTAACATGCAATTTTTTAGAAAAATTTTGCACGAACAAAATAAAAATTGTATTGCCATTGAATTGATGCAATTGGTGGTATATTCCTTGATCATATGACGCATTGTCGCCCTCAATGATTAAAATCCAAATAAAGAGGCTCTTTTTTGCGAGCAAGCAATAACGTACATTATCTATGGTATATATCAAGATATATACCATAGATAATAGTAATGGTACCACAGTTCATTGAATACAGTTCATTCGCCAGCACGCCTAAAGTATCACCTTGGTTAGTGATATCTCACGTTCACGGTTATTTTGTCACACATGTAAATTAAAAATAACAAATTTTACAAATCAACAAAAACTGATCCCTTTATGCGAAAGACCATACTCTATTACACACAATATGTATATGTTTAAAATGTTCATAGTTCATACATACATATTGAGAATTCCTAATTGAGGGAATACCCATGAAATACAATTAAGTGAATACTCAAATTGTATTATTTCAAGCATCTCAAATTTTATTTTCTCTAATGACGATTGGAAATGTAATGAAAGCTACACTTCTTATCGTAATAAAATAAAACTGTAAAAATAAAAAAATCAGCGCTCACCTTACGACTAAAAAATAATACAACCTTCATTTTGAAAACTTTTAAAGGCTACCCTCCACTGCATGAAGACAAACAACAAACGTTTGCTAATGTTTACTTTAACGTTTGCTAACAATCTGTCTCCACCAACCAAACATTTTCTAAAAACAAATATTTGCTAACATTTGTTGAAGTTCCGAAAATGGGGAGAAAAAACTTAGATATTTTTAATAAAGCTAAAGCACGCTACATCCCTGCTAGTAGAATAACATATATTAATTTTCCACCAGAAGCATATGCTATTGCCGTGCTTAGAGATGACAACCGAAAAACAGCCGACTCCAAAATCCAAGACCTAAACCAGCAAATAAACAAATTAGTCATAAAACCACAAGAGGAACAAATGGAGATAACTGGTGAGCAAATCGAACTCCGGACCAAGTATAAGCCTATGGAAAGTTATAAAAGGTTTAACCCATAGCCTCGGAGACCAGTAAATAACTGCATGATCTCCTTCAACGATATTCCTATAGAAAACTCTAAAAAGTGCGCTTCGAAATTTAATACACAGTTTACAGAAAAGCTAAGTAAACATGAGAAGGAATTTAGATCTGTCCTCAGACACTTCCGAAAACTTAAAGATTACAGCACTGAGAATATCAATTTTATAAATGTTGATGTTGAGACGGCAATTAAAAAAATCAAACCCTCAAAATCAATTGGACCCGACGGCATATCAGTTGATGTTGAGAAAATTTTACTAAAAAAAGGCTCCTTAGAACATCGTATGTGTCAACTAACACCAAACTCAAGTCATAAACGTGAACATAAACGATGATCATTCATAAACATCATGCTTAAACACATAGGACCCACAGGAGTGAACTGCCTTACTACAACACTAAATACATCACTAAATATGCTCCAGATACCAAATGTTTGGAAGACGGTTAACATAAGCCCTATTCTGAAACCCGGAAAACCTGAAGAGGAAGGAACAGTCGTTTTTTATTTTTTCAATCTCCATCCATATTTCCATCTCCATATTTTTTCAATTTATCACAAAACTAATTTAAACCCTTCTGCTACCCATGATATCGAGCACTTGCTACCCAGCTCCAAACCAGCATGACTTCCGGAAAGGACACCACAACCCCCGATCTTCACAAAATTCAAAATCAAATCAGCGATGGTCTGAGCCAGAAACAACCATGTGCAAGAACAGTCCTAGTCGTACTTGATCTATCAAAAGCGTTAGACACAGTGTCGCACGCCGCACTACTAAACGACATTCTGAATACCAACTTGTCAGGCATATTAAAGCGTTGGTTGTGTAACTACGTAAGAGGTCGCCAAACAAATGTGGATTTCCACCAGAATGTATAACCATATCATATCATATGCTAACGACTGCACGGTCCTTGCCACAGAAAGCAGTCTAGAGCAACTCACCAAAATGTTCCACGAATACCTTAACTCCCTCAATGAATGGTTTAGAAGCAGAAAGCTGATATTATCGTCAGAAAAATCCACTACCACACTTTTCACAACTTGGACGAAGGAGTGAATACAAAACTAAACATCCGTATTGACAACGTGCTCGTTCTTTCAGTTAAAATACCGACATTGCTGGGAGTCATATTCGGGCCACTACTCAGGTTCAATGCCCACGCATAACCGGTGAACACGAGGCTAAAAAGCAGAAACAGTGCATTGAAAGCGCTTGCTGGAAGTTCATGGGGCAAGGAAAAAAACAATTATCACAACATACAAAGTTATAAGTAGACCCACATTCTAAACTACGCAGCACCAATATGGACGCCTCAAGTTTCTGATACACATAAGAAGAAGCAAACCTCACGAAACGCAGCTTTGAGAACCGCTACTGGATGGCACCTTATGACAGAGAGACCACAAACATGAGAAATGTAATATCTTAAATGTAATATGTTGGAAAAAGATATGGCCAGCATCAGTTCAGTTGTAATAGAAAACGTCCATGATTCAGAAGAAAATGAAATTGATTGCATATTAAAACTGGCTAGATCGATCGGAGGAGAAGGTTTTTTGGATATGGCTAATGAGGACATTCAGGATTTTTTAGTGGAAGAAGTTGGTGAAACAGATTTAGTTGAAATGGCGTCACAAACCCAAGCAAATCAAATCGATTCTAGTTCTGATGTAGAGAATGTTGTTAATAATTTTACACTAAAAAAAACCAAGAAGGTTTTTAAGCTTAGCAGAAAAGTTGGAATCATTTTTCGTGGATACAGACCCTTACCCTGAAAGAAGTCGAAAATTCAAAAATGAACTACAAAATTGCTTATCACCATACCATAAAATTTGAACATAACTTCATAAGTAATACATAGTTTATAGAAATACTGAGATCAGATCAGCTATTGATAAAACTAAGTTTCAAAGCAATAATAATTAGTGAGTTTTAACAAAAATTATAACAATAAATTTTACAAGACTCGTCTGGCACACGAAAAGAGTTGATATTAAAATTAAATAGTTATTCGTTCGCTGCACCAAATGATGCGGCCGGTTGAAAGATGATGTAGTGGACTGTATGGTTTTGTAAAATTAATTCCGCACCACGGTTTCAAATTCTATTATAGTGGTGAACTGGTGAATAATAGCGATGAATTTTAAACAACTATATATAAAATCGATGAGTATATGTAGTTGAATATCGAAAATTACATATGACGATGATCAATCAGCGATTAAATTAAAACAACTTTACATAGAATCGATGAGTATCGTTGAATATCGAAAATTACATATGACGGTCCATATGTTCGCCGTTCTTTTTAGTTTCGGCGTGGCTTTCTCAGAGCATAGAAGAGTGAACTATGAGTGTTTGCGTCTATTATTTTTATCTTTTAAGTTTCACTAGAGTTGTATTATTATAGATAACTAGCATATCATCGGTGCCTATTTATACATCTTTGTATGATTAAACGTCATTGATTTGTCGTTCTCCCATCGTTTGATTTCCATGTTGTTTTGCGGATTCTCTTGTGAAGATAGAGAGACTTAGAAATGCTCAGCATGATGACAAGCGGTTGGAAAGATATGTCTATTAAACTCTGGACTACTTTAAATTTCTGATGATGACTTTTGCTCATGATAACATGCATCTCACGAAACACCAAATCTATATTCACACTCGACGCTTAATGACACTAGAGATCAAGCTTACTTGATTCTTTAAACGTTGATTTTAAAACAATCATGGATTGGAGTTTTGCAAACAGTGTTGACTTGAACGTGAAAGAAAGATTTGTCATTTTGCTAGATTATGGACACCTAATCCATTTCCTTTAAAATTTGTTGCGAAAGATCTTGTGGAGAACGAGTCTGTCCGGCTTTTAGGAGTTGAAGTTGAATATAATATTATTATACAATGGACTTTCTATGCGTTTTAATATGCATGTTTATTTTCCAATTTATAGTTTGATTACCACAACAATAATAGAACAACATTTTTATTTGTTATTATGTTTAATACTAAACGAAACAACGGTCAAGAAACAACAGTCACCAAGTTGTGAAGCTTGTCAACTACCACTCACTATTCGACATATTCTTTTAGAATGTATGTTATATAATAATCATAGATCAGCACTTAATATCTCCAAAAATCTTGAGGAAATACTGCGAAACAACGAATAAAAAATTGAAGATCTACTGCCCTTTATAAGAAATATAAATTTGCTTAATGACATATAAAACATAAAAGTTTTATATTCAAGATATCTATTTTAAATTAAAGTTATGAAATCTTTCTACTTTATGTGTATTTTTCATTGTCAACTTATTAATTTTCCTATCATTCCGAACTCGTAAGTTTTTCAGTCAATCAGGTTCGGAACAAAGCGAAAAATACCACGGAAGGACTGCTATTAATCAGAATTATACAAAAAATGCGCGGTGTAAATTTCAAAAATAAATGTAAAAATACTGATGTACCGCCCTTTTATTTGATACGCTAGTGGGCTCGGTAAAAATGTATATTTTTTATAGTCTTACATCGCGTCCCTGCAAAACAAACAAAAACAACTTTATTTATGAATAACCACGCCATTTTGGGTGGACAGGTTAACTTTATACGCATCTTAAATTTCAGTCAGACCCATAGGGTTTGTAGTTTATGAGATACTCGATATAATAGAAAAATCATGTATGCTTAAAAACATGCAGCTTATCAAGCAGAAATATTTCCAAACCAGCAAAAGCATGGTTCCGAGGGCTGAACAGTCTGTAAGGTTAATATTGCGAAGCACCCAGAAAATATCGAAAGTAACCGAAAACAAATTTAAAAAGTGTTCAAAACTAGATCTAGGGTACTATATAATTCAATTGGCAATAAAACATTCGTTTAGCTTAGAAACATGAAATATTCACTAAAGCTATTTTGTCTGAACTAAAATGCTCTCAGTTCAATACGTTATAGGAAGTGGTTTCTTTCAGATTGGAAAAACTCGATTTGGGTTAAAAAATTTGGTGCAAAGTTTCTCGTTCGGTCATTAATGGCAGTGTGGTTCTCGAAGTTTGCCATTCGTGGCTACTGTCTTATAAATACGTAAGTTTTTATTATTTCCATACCAGAGTAACCATGCTTGAAATAATGACAACGAATTCGTTCCCAAATACATGAATCCACTAAATGTGAGACAGTTCACTTGGGTAAAAAATTACAGTTCACTTGGGTTCAGATATTGGGTAAAAAATAAGCAAGCAGGGCTGCAGATTGTTTTACCTACAAATAGATAATTGTTGCCAGAAATTTGCAAAAAAGCACTTTCAACAGTTACAAATTTTTTTTATTTAAATATTGTCGAACTATTAATTAAAAAAATAAAAGCGACATAATATTTTAAACTAAGGCTACAAAGCGTACCGAATTCGGTGGAATTGTCCCGACTTTTAAAGAAAAGTCCCGCGTTCTAATTAATAGTGTAATTAAAAAATTCTTTGTGTAGATTTGTTTTACTCACTTTCATCAAATAATCGGCAGCCGATTAATAGGTATCGGCCGATAAAGAAAGCCGATTAATCGTTAATCGGCAATTTTGCTTATCGGTGCAACCCTAATATATATTATATATATTTATTAACAGCAAACATAAAAATTAAAAAAATTTTCACCTAATGTCAAAATTTTGTTTTTACAAATTTCACCTTCACCAAAAATTGTGTTCTGTCATTATTTCGTCAGTTCGTACACAGCACTAGTTATCGTGGCTGAAAGTTGAACTTTACATCCGTAAAATAAAATCCCGTTGCTATATGAAATATTAATATCTTTTTCTACTTTACCGCCCGTAAAATAATCACCCGTAAAATATTCATAAAATTAGAACAAACAAAAAATTATTGTATAAAGTTTATAGAGAAAATCATGGCATGTTTAGCATAATTTTCAAAATGTCTAGCGAGTTTAAAAAATTCAAAAATTGATTTATACTACAATAAAGTTGTGCGTTGTACATACACTCAGGCTGAAATGAAGATTACGCCCTTGGTTCAATAAAAGCCCTCGCTTCGCGTCGGGCTTCAATATGAACCGCTGGCGTAATCTTCTACTTTCAGCCCTGAAGATGAAGATTTAACTCTTCTGATGAAAAACGAGCCTGAGCTAGACGAGCTAAAAAGAAGTTAACAAATTCCAATTGGAGTCAAACGACAAACAATAAATATATTTGTACATTTATCTGCGCAAATTAAAAAAATATTGCATTAATGCTGAGATTTCTTAAAAAACATCCTATCGGTGCTAATTCACTAACCCTTGAATTAGTGCCGAGAGTCTAATCTCGGAACTAAGTCAAATACTTTATGCATTCAATCTCGGCACTAATTCAAAAAAAAATTGACTTAATGCCGAAATATTTTAGGAAATTAAATCTCGGTCCTATCCTATGTCAGTTTAAAAATGTCTGTCAGTTTGAAAAAATTTACACTAATTCAAATGGATGTAAGGGCTCCGAGGAGATCAAATCGATTTTACCGAAGTCTGCATTATTCGTGCGTAGAGATGTTAAAAATGCTGGATTTTTTGTATTCCGGGATTCGGGAATCGGGATTGAAAAACTTAATTCCGGGGAGTCCCGGAATTCAATAAAATCAAATTTTCTCTGAACACAAATCAATTTAATATTAAATAGTTATATAAATTATACATTTTATTCAAAAGTAAAAATAATTCATTAAAAATCTTTAACAGTTTATTACATTAAAACTACATTTATTTCTTTATGCGTGTTTCGGTTGGGATTTGAACTTGTAACCTTTTCAATGCCAGTGAGCTTGACTCCCTTGGCAGACACGCTCCACTACGCCACCAAGGCGATGATATTTCGAAGTTGAAATTTCATAATCAATTTACTTAAGTTGAATTCTCAACTGTCATTAGATTCCTTATTTTGAAAGGGCTAAGGGCTTTAATCATTGAGGAAGGGGGTGCGTCGCATGGTCAAGGAATATGCCATTGACTGGATTATTGGCAACCACATTTTAGTTTTGTTCCTGCAAATAGATAAACCAAATTAACTGTTTACCTTTTATTTTATTTTTATTTTTTCGATCCTATCATGAAATATTTGCCTATGTCATATTTTATATGTGATAGGATTTATTGTTTAGTTATTCCTTCTGTAAAAAAAAATATAAAAAAGAAAGGTTTGCGTCCATCAACAACTTAGAACGCATGTTGTTGTGGCACCTTCGTCTTGAAAGGTTTTTATGTGTTATTGTGACACATATTGTAATTCCTACTAAACAACACATTTAAAAAAAGGGGTTGCCATCTCTATTCTTGCGTCATACCAAATTTACAGCAGCGACTCGTCCTTTTGCGGTTCAAATGACACAATGTAGAACTGTTACCTTATAGTGTGATTTTTTTGTTAGAGTAACCTCATTGGAATGTCTTGCCAACAATTCTAGTTGGCATGGTATCTTCGGATATTTAGAGACGTTAATTTATAATGCACCTATCATGTTTTTTATGTCGTGCCAACGTGCTAGGAAGAATAGATCTATAATATCTTCGTAAAAGTCAATGACTTGTTAAATTACGCTACGATGCATAAGTCTAAATTTCAAATTCCGTTTCGATGACCATAATAATAGAGAAACTAGTGCATTCATTTTGTTTTCATGGGTTTTCTTCCTGGCAGTGAAATCAGATTTCATTCAAATAATATTTTTAATATAAATCAGTGATTTAAATCAATATCTTGGTAAGGAGGATATTAAAAAAACTTTTTTATAGATGGCTAGGGTCAAAGATCTATTGAATTTGAATTTTTTTTTAGAATAGCTCTATCCTTACCCTAAAATATATCAAATTTACAAAGAGACTATTTTTCGTTTTCTTGAGATAGTTAATTTTTAAGATTTGTAGTCGAACTAAAATTCTAATTTTTTCGAACAATTTTTATTAACAAAAAGATTTAACCACTGAAGTTCCCCTTTAGTCCCAAAATCATCCAATAAATCTACACAGCAATAATCACACCAACAGTTGCTTTTGCATGGGTTGTCTGGTGGCCAAGGACGGAGAAACAATACATCTGCGCTAAGTTAAATAAAATTCAAAGAATGGCATGTGTAGGTATCAGTGGCTCAATGTGCATCACACCAATATTGTCGTTGGGTGCCATGCTGGGTTTGGTTCCTTTACATGGAGGGATCAGTTTTTATTAATTTGTTAATTTTTTTCTATTTTTTGATCCACGGGTGTGACAACCCCGCGTACTCCAGTCCCTGCTATTGGCATATGAGTTAACGTGAGATATCACATACCACTGGCAATAGCAGTGAGATATCACTAGCCAAGGTGATATCTTAGGGGTGCTGGCGGATGAACTGTATTCAGTCAACGGTAGCACTCTCAATCTTAGCTAATGAATATTCCTTGATGCTGGAACGCTGTAGCTTGCCCGAAGAAACGAGCCTCCATATAGCTATATATCTGAGCTTTAATCATTGAAAAATATACTGCGTCACAGGATCAAGGATTATGCCATTGGCTGGACTATTGGCAAACCAATTTAAGTTTTGTTCCTGCAAATTTTTAAAACAAATTTGCTTTTTATCTCTTATTTTATTTTTATTTTCCCTATCCTATCACGAAATATTGGCCTATGTCATATTTTATATGTGATAGGATTTATGGTTTAGTTATCCATTATTTAACAAAAAAATATTTAAAAAACAAAAAAAAAACGGATTTGCGTCCATTAACATCCTTAGAACGCATGTTGTTGTGGGACCTTGGTCTTAAAAGGTTTTTATGTGTTGTTGTGACACATATTGTAATGTCTACTACACATCACATTTTATTAAAAAAAAAAAAAAAAAAACATCTACATGTGATGTGGAGTACATGGTTGAAAGGGCCGTCTACAGTCAGTCAACACTAAAAGAAAATAAACAAATTTTTCAAATTTTTTTAATATACAACTCACAAATATTTTTTTTTTTTTTTTTTTTAAATGGGTCTCGAGACTGAACTAATTCGTTAGCTAGTTCGAGTAGCACTGCGACCTTAAGATCTATTGTGCTTAACCCTGGTGTAGTTATAGTGCAGATGACGTCGATGCCACCGCAGAATGTGCAATGTGGTCGAATCCGAGCTCCTTAACATAGTTAATTAGCTGGATTGGACTGATGCTTTTTGGTAGAGGAAGTTCTAGTCTCCCTTGACCGAGTTTAATGTATCTGCGCCATGCGAGTTCAGAGCAGTTACAGATAATGTGCTCCATGGTCTCTGCCTCCGAGCTGCAGAATCGGCATCTGTCGGAGGCAACAAGGCCTATTTTGTTAAGGTGGTGATTTATCGGACCGTGTCCCGTCACGCACCATGTTAATATCTTCAGAGACTCTCTCTCAAGATCGATTGTTTTAAGAGGGGAGACGGGGAAGTTGCCTAGAAACTTTTTTGAGTGCAGCAGACCCTCCCGCATACACCATAGTTGGTTATTTTGTTCCTGTTCCCAGCTTTGGATAGCGCGTTTGAGCGATCTTTTGGTTAATCCAAAGCACGGTTCTGGACCAATGAACTTTGTAGTGGCGCCCTTCTTAGCTAGCGAGTCTGCTACTTCATTGCCGTATACTCCTTTGTGACCAGGTGCCCACACAAGTGTAACGCGGTTATTTCCTGCAATTTTTTGTAAATTCTGGTAGCATTCCCATACTAGCTTTGAGTTGAAGCGCGTCGACTTCAGAGCCAATAGCGTCGCCTGACTATCAGAAACAATGTAAATATCTGTGTTGCTGTATTCTCTTTCGGCACACAACATTGCACAGTAGTTAATAGCAAAGATTTCAGCTTGAAGTACCGTTGCAGAGACACCCAGTGCTAACGTCCGTTTGGCCCTGGGACCAAACACCCCTGCACCAGTACCTTCATTGGTTTGGGATCCATCCGTATACCAGATGCTGGCATTAGGTGGTAGTGTTTGTAAGTAGCTCTCGATTCCTTCACTGGCCCCTATATTGACAGTAAACAGTCTATCTAGATCAGTGATATTAGGCATACAGTCCGAAATGTAGTAGGTCTCCACTTCGTTCTGCAGTTCCACAAGGATCGCTAGATGACCGTTTAGGTTACCAGGTTTGAGTGTTTAGACCAGCTGTAGTCTGTGAGCACTAAATGCTGCTGCAGATTTGATGTATAGGTGCAATGGAGGAAGTAGGAGAAGTACCTCCATTGCAGATGTTGGTGTGGTTCTAAAAGCACCTGTGGCGCAAAGGCACACAAGTCTCTGTATTTTTGTGAGCACTGTCTGAGCAGATAATTGGTTTAGTTTTGGCCACCAGACCAGAGCTGCGTAAGACAGAATGGGTTTAATTATACTTTGGTGTAACCAAAGTATCATTTTGGGGCTTAATCCCCAGGTTTTTCCAAATAAGTTTCTACACGCGAAGAAAGCCTTATTTGCTTTGTCCGAGATATGTTTTAGGTGTGAGTTCCAGGTGAGCTTGCTGTCGAGGATCACACCCAAATACTTAATCTCTTTGACCACTTGTATCCGTTCTCCGTTAAACTCAGGAGGATTAAAATTAAAACTCCTTCTGTTGGTAAAGACTACGGTACTAGTTTTTTGTGTATTGACAGACAGCCCAACTTCGTTGCACCAATTCATCACGAGGTCCAGGGCTGCCTGGGTTCGTTCACTGACAGTAGAGTCATATTTCCCCCTCACCATGACTGCTATATCATCAGCGTAGCCTACAGTGTTAAAGCCGGAACTTTTCAACCTATTTAGGAGATCATCAGCTACTATCAGCCAGAGCAACGGAGAGAGTACCCCTCCCTGGGGACATCCTCTAGAGGCCCTGACAGTCATCGATGTATCACCTAGTGTAGTTGTAATTTTCCGACTCTGTAGCATGTTAATGATCCACGCCAAAATGTGCGTGTTTAGATTTTTCTTTGTGGCCATTTCAGTAATAGCGTCGAAATGCACATTATCAAAGGCCCCTTGAATGTCCATAAATGTGCATGCAAGTGCCTCCTTGTACATCAGTGTGCTCTCAATCTCTTTTACGACTTTATGCAATGCCGTTTCCGTGGATTTCCCAGTTTGGTATGCATGTTGACAAGAGTTGAGAGGGTTTTGTTTAAGACATACATGCCGAATGTAGTAGTCCATCACCTTTTCCATCGTTTTCAGAAGAAAAGATGTAAGACTTATTGGCCTGTATGATTTGGCTTCATTTGATTTCTTTCCTGGCTTGGGTATGAATACTGCTCTAGCTTCTCTCCATATTTGAGGGATGTACGCAAGACTGAAACTTGCTATAAACAAACGCTCGAGGTATGGGAGAATGGTAGCTAAACCTTTTTGCAGGAAGATCGGGAATATTCCGTCGCCTCCTGGGGATTTGAACGGTCCGAACGAATTGATTGCCCAAGTCGTTCTGTTGGGGGAAAAAATTTGTTTGGCCAGTTGGTCTGAAGCCTTCCTAGTTTCAGGATCCAACGAACCATAGCTTGGTATATTTCCCTCTTCCGAGCTCCCGCATGTAGAACCCGGGAAGTGGGTCTGTAATAGTATTTCAAGAGTTTCACTGCAGCTGGTGGTGTAGGTACCGTCCAGCCTGCAGATTGAACCCAAAGGATTTGTGTGATCAGACGCAAGCAGTTTTTGGAGTCGAGCTGCAGCCGGTAGACTGTCAATCGTTCCGCAGAGCTCTCTCCAACTATCCCTTTTTGATCGTCTGAGTTCTTTGTTGTAGTTGGTAAGAGCCGATTGGTACTCAGTCCAGGTGTTAGTTCTTTTTGCTTTGTTGAAGAGCTTCCGAACTTTATTCCTCATCCTCTCCAAGTTGCCATTCCACCAGGGCACATCTCTGGTCCTTTTAGACTTGGCAATTGGAGAATTGCAGTGGTAAGCTTCGGTGATAACATCCTGCAGGTGATTTGCCGCAAAGTCGAGCTCCATTGTGGAGTTGATTCTGCCACAATCAACTACATTATCCCGAAGATGTACTTTAAAAAGGTCCCAATCGGTCTTCCTTGGGTTCCTAAAATGGGGAGTACTCTCCATTTGGTGTTCTATGTTGAAGCATATGTATGCGTGATCCGACATAGAAGCTACGTCCGAGACATGCCAGTTGCTGATAAAATTCTCGGTGATGTTGTTGCTCAGAGTTAGGTCCAGGACCTCGTTTCTGATTGCGTTTCTAAAGGTGGGTTTGCTGCCTTTGTTAGCTATAAACATGTTATTTGTATATAAGTATTGGAGCAGAGACTCACCTTTTGTGTTGATGTTACTACTACCCCACACGGTGTGATGCGCATTGGCATCGCACGCAATTATTAGGTTGTAGTGTTTGTCTTTGCAATGCCGAATTAGCTTGCTTACCTTATCAGGTGGTATTACCTCCTCATCTCCTGGAAAGTACGCAGATGCTAGGATGAACTTGCGAACTCCGCTGTTGGGAAGAGGGATTTCAATTTGCACAGCTGTTAGATCTCTGCAAATGAATTCCGTTAAGGGAAATACTTTCAAGCGTTTGTTGAAGAGCACCGCAGTTCTGGGTCTCTCCTGGCCTGAGAAGTATATCAGTTGTATATTTTTGTTGGTCGACAGACCTTTTATTTTTTTGCTGTCTGCCCATGGTTCCTGGATGAACACAATATCGTGAGCATCCTGTTGGATAAAGCGGTTCAAATTAGCTGAGGCCATTGCTGACCGATGCAGGTTAATTTGAACGCAACTTACTTTAGGCATTTTTTTTTTTTTTTTTTTTTCCTCTTCTTCTTCTCTTCTCTCTTCTTTTTTTTTCTTCTTTTCTCCAGACGACTATGGTGATCCAGCGGGGGACTTCGGTAGGCCATGCTTTTTGCGTGGCGCTGCCTTAGTTCCCTTGGACGCAACAGTTCGCCGCTCGTTCTGGGTTAGGTTGGTGATTTTATGGCGATGTTGTTTTGCTCTGCTTGAGGATGGCTTGGTTGTCGATGTTTGCAGGTTAGCAGACACCGAGCTAGAAGCGCTCCCCACAGAGGCAGATGTGGATGGTCCTTCTATTGCCATTGAGGTCCGCGTAGCAGTGCTGCCAGTTGCTGACGCCCTCTCGGTAGAACATGGCAGCACTTCTTTCGGTATGGCAGTGTTAGGTTGGTTTGACTTTCTGAACTTTGCGATTCTTGCATGAATCGCACCGAACATCCAGTTTAACCTGTATTTACAACTTTTAAGATGTTTCTCGGATGTTGGGTCAGGGATGAACACCAACATCGCGAGATCCCTCTCAACAGTGTGTTTAAGGATAGTCCATGATCTCGGCTTAATATCAGGATTTTGGGCACCGAGTCGCCTTAGAATCTTCTCGGTTGATTCTTTAGCACAATCTGGAAGGTATGCTATGAGCCTAGGAGGTCGAGGTAACTCGTCTTCTTTTAGGGTGCGTACCTGTACCTTCCCGACTGTTATCCGCGGTACCACGTTTGCAACCCACTGCGCCGATGTAATATTGGCACAGTTGAGAAGCAGCCACCCATTTTTCTGGTAGCAGCCTTCGAAGTGAGGTTTAATAACCTCGAATTCTTGCTCTACTACCAAATCCATGAGTTGTGTTTTTAGGTCGCTGAGTTGCTCAGAACTCAGGAGGGTGGTTGGAAAGTCTTCAGCAGCAATGTAGACTTTGATGCGCTTGGTGACGTCGCTGAATGTTGGAGGTACAAATGTATTCGCAACATTGCTTGCTGTGTCACCTAGCTCATGCTTAGGTTGGTTGCTGGCAGATGACTTGTGCCGTTTAACACCAGAGGTCGCTGACTGTGGAGAGTCTTGCGATGTCACGGATCGGACCCTCTTGCTGCTCCTGGTACCTGTGTCTTTCCTTCTGTCTGTAACTTTCAGAGCTAGCTCTTTAGGTATGCCCCCTTTGACCAGGGTAGCCAGGTCAAATGATTTGGGAAGGGCACAGACTTGTTTGGCTTCTTTTTCAGACAGGCCTTTCTTTATTAGTGCTTTCATGCGCTTTCTGTTAGTGGCAAGAATGTATATGGGCAGATTGTCGGATTGAGAGATATCCGGTTTCGGATCACTCAATTCGATTGTGTTGGACACGTGGATATTAGCTACCTTTCGGTGTATATCCGACGTGATGGTGACTGCTGACATGACAGAGTTACTGTCGGATTCTGAGTCACATGCAGTCCCGATTGCGGATTCCAGAGCGGAATCAGAATCGTTAACGAACTGATGATCTTCTTCTTCCGACAGGTGAGACGTGCCAGAGCCCTCTTTTATGGTTGGCTCACGATATGCCATTTCTGACATGACCTTAGAGCTTGGTGAGATAGGTTTACTATCGTCGACCTTAGTAATTGTTTTTGTGTTGCCGGAATGAAGATGTGCTGATAAGTCAGGTACGATCTTCGAGTCCGTCGAACACGTGTTTGCATTTGCTGGTTTAGGTGATGCGTTTGGAGAAGCATCGCTCTCATCTTTTTTTATTTGCATAAAATTATCCATACGTGGTTGGATGAAAATTAGGGAATAAAATGTACGCCACAGCAGAGCCCTATGCTGTGGTAAGGCTATATTGAAACTGGAGGACGCCCGGTATCCAGAGTTCCGTACTAGTAATCAAGCACCCCCTTGACCATGCTAAGCTTTCGGCGTACGTGTCTAACCTTAGCTTTGGGTTGGACTTGATCTTCGCTTCGATTCTCACCTAGGACCTAACGGCATGGGTGACCCTACCGTTGTAGCTCCTAAGATCACTGAGTCTACTGAGCCCCATCACTACGTCAAAGTGCCAAGTCCGTTCGATGGGGTCACAAATATTTATGTGAGCTTACCAAAAATATTGTAGACTACATAAAAAATTATTTGAAAAAACCAAAAATTTGATTTACAAATTATTTTTGGATTTGAAGGAAACAATTGTAGTTTCATCAAAAAATTTTGTGTGGTATATTTTGTGAGTGTACATGTGGTAGGACCGTGGGTAAACAGAGGGAAAACCTGCGGTCATCGTCACATACTGGACAGATTACGGATAGATTGTTCCGAAATAGATATGGATTGTGACATCATGGCCAAACTATATAACTTTGAGAAGCCCGTTGAACTGATCTAGAAGGCTAGAGAGGAATGTGAGGGATCTTGGTCCGACTGGTTCTCCAGCAAGATCTACGTTTTCTATAATGATGGCTCACTGATGAATGGAAATGCAGGAGCTTGGGTATACTTCAAATTATCAAATCAAATAATGTAGCAATAAGTATCAATAAATTTTCGCTTGGACGGTTTTGTACAGTTCTTCAATGAATGCACGCACGTAATAACTCGCTTGCGTCTGCAGGGGAAATTAATTAGCATCTTCGAATAGCCAAAAAGTTTACCTTGTCATTATTAAAGGATGATGCGGACCTTAAGATGAATGCTTTGTAGAATGCGTCACCAACAGGCAGACAAAGTAAGATGTTTTCCAACATTTCATTCAGATAAAAATGTTAATTTTCTTTTAAGCCTGAAGAGGGAAACTCTCAGCTCTGTGATTGGTGTCCTAACAGGACATGGACATCTAAATAAACATCTTTTTACCATGGGACTTTAGAAAGTCCTCTCTGTGGATGTTGTCTTGAAGAGGAGGACTCTGGTATCTGAGCACTTTCTGTCTGTATGCCCGGCCTTCTCTACTATCAGAGCTAGGATTTTTGGCTCTAACACTGTAGAGGCCAGTACCATCAAACTGTCGCCAAAACAATCTGTCTTGGATTTCATTAACCAGACGGCAACGGCGCTATAGACCGTAGAGTCTGCGTGCCAGGACAAGTTCCGCCTCGCGCAACTTATCCATCGCTTTCTAATCAAATCCAGGCCAATTCGAGGAAGATAGAATAACGTGATAATATTTTACATCATTTCCAAATTAAACTAGTTTTCTTTAATTGCTAGTCAAACATTGGAAAATTGTTCCCAGCAAATCCGTCAAAGTTTTTGTCTTGTACCAATAATTTAAATCAATTATATTAAACGTTGATACCTAAAGTAGTTTTTCATAATTTAAATTTTTAATTCAATTTTGCTTAATTCAGATAATAAGGGATATAACTAAAATACTGAAAAACGTTAATGCAAATATAATTAAGTTACTTCAGTGATTCAATCAAATCTAATGCGCCTGATATCACAGCAGTTGATTAAGATGATTGAATAGCAGTCTGACGCTAATACACAGTTTTCTTCGATGAATTGACAGCTAAGTTTACTTATAATGATGATGAATAAGAACGTGGGAGCAATATATCATATCATAACATGACTTATTCTTTCCACTTTTATTTTTAAAATTATTTCATCAATCAGAAAATATAAACTTTCCGTAATATTCGAGTTGAGATTAGCAAACATTTTATCTTGCTGAAGGGTGATAGAATTCACACAACAACAACCCAAGTTAGACTTTTCTTATGATTGATGCAACTAGGTAGCCTCAATACTCCGACGTCGTTCTTCTTTGACTTTTTTATGTGGTTCACATACCACGATTAAGATAAAAACTTTGTTTTGGTTGTCCAAAAATAAGTAATACTAATCGCTCTACGTTCTGCACTAATGATAATGGATTTGCCATACTTACATACCCCTAAAATGGATTAACGAAAATCTTATGTTGCATTTTTGGGGGGGGGGGAAAAGAATCGATCTCAGATTATTATAGGTTTGCTTTAAGATTAAGACTAAACTCAAAGCACGATTTAAAAAATAAAGCAAAAGATTTCTCTACGTACGTATAATTTTGCAGTAGTGTGTGTATAGATAGATGGATGAATTTAAAGGAGAAAACATTGATGATAAAGTTGAATAACACTAGACAAATGTTATAATTATTTACAAAACATTTATTTGTTTTGATAAGAAGAAATGAAGGTCGTGGACGTAATGTAATATTTCACAAGATTTTTTCTTTATTTTTCCTTCCATAACTGTTGCATTATAAAATGGTTTAATGACCTAAGTATATGTGTAATTGTTTTTCTTTTATTTACAATTGTTGTTGTTAGATTTGCTATAATTTCTAAGTTTGTTTACAATCTATTAAAAAGGAATGTATAAAAACGACATACAACGTAGGATGCTGAATTAAGATTTTATATACAGAAGAATGTTTATTTGTGATCTTGAGGTTTTGAATGTGTATATATTATCATTAGGTATAACTCTACAACTGCAATTTATACTACTAAAGCCGCAATTAGACTATTGCAGAACTCTGCAATATTTCTGCAATGGAAGTGTATAAAATATTCATTGCAGAAAAGTTTGGCAATGAACTCATTGCAAAACATTGCAATGACTCATTGCAATGTTTTGCAATGAGTTCATTGCCAAACTTTTCTGCAATGAATATTTTACACACTACCATTGCACGACTATTGCAGAAATATTGCAGAGTTCTGCAATAGTCTAATTGCGGCTTAATACACCAAACCCTCTAGGAATACATTACTCCATTTTCGATGCGCTTATACTAATCACTAGTGTAAATCTTTTGTTAATCTAATAAACACCTACTATTTGTTTTTCCAAAGAGATAAATATTTAAAATTACTTTCATATTCCAAAGATTTGTTGAAATTTGATGATTTGATCATTTTTTCTTCATATTTCATGAGAATTATAAAGTCATCAGTAAGTAATTTTTTTTTGTTTTCAATTAAATAAAATATATATTTTTTTCTTTTAGTTTTCTCTCAGTATATTGTTTTGTTCAACGTGTTAATAAAATTCACATCATTCACAACGCAAATTTTATACGAAAAAACACCTGTCCAAGTATTAGATTTTCGATTTAATTAACTTGACTTCCGAATGCAAGAACATAGTCTTTTATGTTGTTTTGTTAAGAAATAAAACTTACGTAAAATATTAAAAGAAATAAAAGAAAAATAATAAAATATTTTGAGTGTGTAGTTTGTAATTCTAAGAAAATTAAAATAAAATGTTTATTTTTTATGTTTGGTCGAATGTGTTTGATGTTTTTTCCAGGTGAAGTTTTTAAAATAACTATTTTAAAACATAAGCAATGACTAGAAAGAAAGAGTTATTTGGACTTAAAACTCCCTGCATTTGGGCATTAAAATGAACTAACATAACTATTAGAGTTTCCTTTACTAAAAATTGTTTTTTTTAAACTTGAGGAACAGAACTGCAGTGTAGCAAAGATACTTTTTATATTTTCTTCATGTTTATTATTGTAGTCTGTTATTAGTTCCACCAGGTTAATGGTTTTCCTTTACTTCTTGGGGTGAACATCTTAAAGAGTTTGCCGACATTTTTCCTTAACTCTTATAATGTTGTTACGTTTGTCTACCCTTACTTCGAATTGGCCTTACTCACAATTCGATAAACGCAATTCCCAAATCTCCTTCTGTATTCGATCACTGATTAGTAAGCATAAACACCCAGGTTTTATTAAGTTTTCAACTCCTTAATTGTTCCACAACAACAGGAAACGATACAGCAAACAATATTCCTATCTAGAATATTCTTTCAACAGTTTCAGATACTCCAACGATTGATTGTAGAAATTTCCAGTTCACAGCGTTCAGAATAGTACTTCTATTAAATAATACTTAAAACTTTATTTACAAAAACTAATTTAAAAATAACTTCTTCTATTTACACGGTTTTATTTGCACGATACAGCGTTTCGTTTACAATTATTTAATTTCACATTCCATTCCACTTAAACTATCGCAATTTTACTATCGTAGGTCTAAAATAAAACTAACTTGTTTTGCAAGAGGCATTTTCCTTATATGAGCAAATTTCTAGAACTTTTAAATTTTGAGGATAAAAATGAAAATGAAAAATTGTGGGGCACATCCATGAAATTTTAGGTGTAGTCTCCTCATCAACTCTAAAAATGAATAAAACTTTGTTCCTTATTTTTTATTGTATGTTCCAAAAGTTATTGGGCATTTGCTGGCAAATTCGTATTAAATACGTATTAAATTTCATTTTGTCGTGAAAAATCGCCCCGTTGACAGTCTTCCAGTTCTAGTTAACGCTTGAAATTTTAGTATGTAATTTGCAACACTTTCATCTAAATGCATATAAAAGTTCAGACCTTCATACCACGTCTATGAGGAGATACGAACTCTTAAAGACGTACGCGGCAAAAATCGAGATCCAAAAATTACCGTTATTTTCCCTTAAGGAGCCCATGAAAAAGCATATATGTTTTTGAAAGAGCACGTCAAAAAATGAACATCGTTAAAATTTCAAGTTATTTGGAGTGATGTTCCAAAAGTTATAGCCTGATAAAGAAACGAAATTTCGAAAAAGACACCCTAATTTTAGCGTTTTTACTACTTTTTTCGCTTTTATGTCCTCTAGTTTTTTAAAATAATATTTTTAACACTCAAACTTTTATTTGTCACCTACATTAACATGCAATAAGCAAATATAATATTTAAGATTGAGGAAAAATGAGTGACTATATAAAAAATTTTGGCAGGACAGAAAATTTAAAAGTTCTAGAGATTTACTCATATACAATTCCACATAATTTATCGCATATTCTAGGAGAAACTAAGAAAGATTTAGAATAGAAATCTACATTTTCGATATATTTTATTTCATGTTGACCCAAATTCTAAGAAGCGAAAGTGACCTTGATTTTACTTTTGAAATATTCATATTGTACATATGTAAATTGAATTTGAATGTTTTTTAATTTGTATTTTATTGCGTTTATGTAGAATCGTAACTATATTATCTTTTCGTTCGACATAAGAATTATTGGTTACGATATTTTAAGTTTTTATAAAGGACTCTTAGGAAACTTCCCATATTATGCCCGAACAAATTTAAGTTTTCCTAGAATTACAAAAACGTATATGTTCCGGGATAATATCACATATGCAAACTTAAACAATTTTTATTCGTTAAGTGCAAGTTTAAGTCATAAAATGACTTGTGTCATTGTGAAGAGTATCCTAATCTAAACTATTTCTGAAACGATATGATAGTGTTACGTTTTTCAACCTTTTTTTGAACTGGCCTTACTTTTAATTCGATAAACTGATCACTCGATTCGATCACTGATTAATAAGCAAAAACACCCGGTTTTATTAAGTTTTCAACACCTTAATTGTTCCACAACACAACAATACAGAAAGCGATTTTCCTAACTAGAATATTCTTTCAACGGCTTCAGAAACTCCAACGGTTGATTAAAGAAATTTCCAGTATAAAGACAGGGTCGAAAATAATACACAAAATATTTCTACTCAATAACACTTAAAACTTTATTAACAAAAACTAATTTAAAAAATAACTTCTTCTATTTACACGGTTGTATATGCACGATACAGCGTTTCGTTTACAATTAATTCATTCTGCCTAAAAATCCCTTCTTAAATACTAAATTCCATACGATCTGGAAAAATCGATAAACTGTTCGTTATTCTAGACATCTTTAATCCGGAAGGTTCTTTTAAACAAGATAAAAAATAATGCCTAACTGTAAAAAAGTTATAGAAACAAATCTTTCTTTGGATTTATAGTTTTGACCTTTCCAAGAAAAACAACAACAACTAATCAATTATGTATATGAATATGAGTTATAATCATTGATGATTTGATTTCGTAATTTTCTACAGGTTGCCTATCACTTCCAAAAATAGTTTGAGCTGGTGTCATGGTCGTGGTCTCATTAACTGGCTGATCTGTATGCCACCAAAAATAACCGAATATGTTGATCCCAGTTACGTTGATTGTGGTTAGTAAGCACTTAAGCTAGAAATTTCTCCAATTTAGCATTGAATCTCTCCATCATGCCATCTGATAGTGGGTGCCAAGCTGTTGTCCTCGTTTTGTTAATTCCGAGCATTATATTTACTGAAATACAGCCGACTCAAAGTTCCGTCCCTGATCGGTGTGGATCTCCATAGGAACTCTATATAGAGGCTAATCCAATTATTTATCACAGCTTCAGCGATGGTACATTCTTCCTGGTTAGGTATTGCACACACTTCCGGCCACTTACTATAGTAGTCCATGATCTTTAGAACATACTTGTTTTGGTTATCAGTTGTTGGAAATGGTTCCGCTACATCCATTACGATTCGTTCAAATGGAGCACCTACATTGTATTGCTTCATTTTTACATGACTTCTTCGTGTTCTTCTTTTGACACCACTCCACATTTGATTGCAGAGTCGCTGACCAGCAAAACCGTTATCTTTTTTTTGCAAGGGTTTTATTGATCCCAAGATGATCTCTACTCGTCCCTTCGTGTTACTCTTTCAATACTGTTGGCATTTTCGCTTTTGGTACCACTGTAAGGGATTGATTTATCTTGCCATCTGAGCTCTCCCACACTCTCTTTAAACATTCATTCTCTAAATGGAGGTTGTCCCATTGTGTCCAGTACGCCTTCAAATTCGGAGTTTTATCAGTAATTCATCACCACACTGGTACTGAGCAGTCCACTCATCATCAGGTAGCACTTGTAGTAGTCGTATATCGATAATGATCTCCTTATTTTCTTCAGGTGTACTGCAGGATATAGACTTGTGCCACTCAAGCAATTGACTTGCTGCCTCCTCTGCTCTTCTGAAAGCCCTTCTGTCCATATCTGCACTAGACACTAGTTGTTCCATTTCTGCCTTCTGTTGTTTTGTGATACAAAAAATTTTTGCAAATGGTACAAATTTTTCTCCATAAGCGAGATAAAATTCAATAAAAAATTAAATAAGCTTACTGAGACATAGACCATAGCCAGCATTAAAAACACAGCTGGAACCCTAAGAAATCTTAAATGCTAAAATCATCATAGATATAGACGTTATTCTAGCTCTAAAAATTTATGTAAATTTAAAGTAGAATAATATGTATATTCAAAATAATTTGTTAATGTATTACACTGAAATCTGTTTTTGTGCGATTTTTTTGGTGCCGTATATGAAAATTTGAATCAAATGATTTTTATGCGATGCATGCAACTATTTTTTTTATTTGTTATCTTTTATGCGGTCTCTATCAACCGCACAAAAAAAGGTTTCAGTATATTATTTTCAATTTTGTGTTAAAATTGAAAATTCATTTCATTTACTTAAAAAACTATTAATTTTTTGCTCCACGTTTTTGAAGCGCTTTGCAAGAGAACTTATTAAACAAAAATGATTTCTCTTGTTAATTTGGACAAAAGGGTTAGATTAGTAATATAACCATAAAAAATTTCCAAAAGATACAATGTTTTACTAAAAAATCCATTTTTACCTTTGGCAGTTAATTATACCTCTCAAACGTTGTCATTTAAAATGGTCTGATATTTAAAAAAATTAAATTTTGGTTGCTGTACAGTATACTTATTGTTTATACAAATATATTTGTTTACTTATTTCTTTTAAAAGCACATATTTCAACACATATCCGTTTGGCACGAATCTACTTAATTTTCGCCGCTTTTCTGCTGTTAAGACTTTAAAATTTTACGTTAATATTACCTTAATATTTGATGTTACTTGAAACGTACGGCGATTAACTAGAATGTTCGATTACCTGTACTATTTCTAGTTTGTTTTAAATCTGTTATTAAGCTGTTGTTTGAATTGAGTATTGATCCGAAATATTTCAAGATTCTACTTTTTAAATTTATTTATCTCTGCATCCTGGATAAGAAAAAGCTAAGGGGCCAAACCTGGGCCAAGCCCGCGCCACAGCTTTTGGAGGTTAGGTCAGGCTTAACATTTTCAAACGGTCCAAGCTTGGACCAAGCTTGGACTGATGTCCTGGGACCAAGTCGGGCAAACCTGGCTTGGGCCAAGTCTAGTAAATAAGACTGGTTTGCCATGTCTACCAAACCAATTTTTTTCCAGACCTGTTACGAAATTGTAAAAAAACTAAAGGGTCCCTTCGTTTCGGACGCCATGTACGAAAATTGGACTTTTATACGAAATATAATATTATACCGTAATATTAAGCCGGAAAACTGAGTCTAACTTGCAAATCTCTTATCATGAATCACTTTGAAATTGTAGAGGAACTTATTGATTGGCTAACAAATAAAATAATTTTTTAACAAAAACAAATCACAAAAATTATACAAATTAAATCAAAAAGACTTACATTATTTAATGTTGAATGTTGTCTTCTTCCCAAAACCAGTCCATGAAACCAAATGATTGTATAGGTTGTAATTCATTTTATTGAAATATATCCTTCATAGTTTGATCGAATTTATCTATACGCCAATAATTATTTGTACTTCAAAGCCCAACAATACCATTAACCTTTTTTTTTGTTGCTTCTTGATTACAGGTATCATGGGAAAATGTTGGATAAAAAGGAAGATGAGAATCGCTGAATTCATATATTTCTATGATATGCTTATTATAGTATTAAGTTTGATTACTTTGTTTGATTAAATTATTATTCAATTTTTCATCCGACACAATATTAGTGGTAGCTGCTCTACATACTAACACTGCATGTGCAGTGCAAATAAAACACAAAACGTCGAGATAACATTATTTTTTTCTAAAAAAACTTAAACCTTCGATTTGTTTTGGTTCTGTCATATTTATATATATAAATATTTTTTGTTTGGCTTACAATCTCAATTCAAATTATCACTAAAACAAATTATGGTTTTGAAATGTCAAAAAATACAAACTCAACATTCTGGTATAAAATTGATATATTTTTAAACAATTTATAAATGAAAATAAATAAATATTTAATTAATCACTAATCTCTTTGATTTAATTTTATATACTAATTGACCATTTGATTTAATTATATATACTAATTGCGTCGATCCAAACAATTTGATAGTTTATATATCATATCATCGATTTTCTGTTTTCCCTTCCAATTATTTTCCACTAATACAAACATCAATTCTACTTTTTTTTTCAAATTAAACAATCGATATGCAAAACATGTTTTATTAATACGAGTGACGTAACTAAAACCGTCCGTCAACAAAAACGTGTTCACAGTAGTACGAACAAATGTCCCTACTCTTATTACAATTGAGGAGAATAAATTAATAAATTATTAGCGAATTCATCTGAATATTAATACTATTGTTAAAATAGCAAAAATTGAAAATAGTCCGTCGTTGCAGACCTACATTTAAAGGAGGGAGGAGTGAAGTGAAAGAGGTTGTGGAAAGAGTAACATATATGAAAATAAAGATAAATATAATATGGCCTGCACATGTTTACCATGCATTAGACTGGTTAATAACGCGTAATATATTCAACTGAACCTTGGTACAGTCTAGACATTTACAACTGGCCTAGACTGAAACCAAAGCTAACTAGCCAAGGCTTGCCTCGTCAATACTGGCCCGAGATTGATCCGTTGTTTAATATTGGCAGCTCCTACCCGGGATATCAAATCTTTTTTCTCAATCTCCAGTCATTTATTTGATTTTCCCACAATTTATGTTCAGGTCCGAATATTTACTCTGCAATAATGTATTAATAATTGTGCGTTGTTTTTAATAAGTATTAAGTGCTGCAAATAATTCTTAAATTGAAAAAATTAGAAATTACGTGCATTTTATTTTCGGTCTGTGTTTAAATGCATCTTCTGTTTAAATCGCTACTGTAACATAATTTATATTATGAACTGATGAAAGCCAAATAAAAATATTTCCTTCTTTTTTGTTTGGAATAAAAATGCGATTAAAGTCCGTGACGATGAACGTGGGAACATCAAAAGGAAAATAATTGAATTTCGTTTCGTTTTCGTTTACGTGTTTTTTTTGTACAAAAATATGACACATAAATTTTTGTTTTTAAAACTCAAACATGTCTAAGAAATCATTACTATAGGAAAAAGTAAATAAATATATGGTTAAGATATTCAATTTAATTCTTTTATATTTTAAAATCTACTCAAGGAAGCCATAGAAAAATAAAATAGAACGATAAAAAATAAAACAAATTACATTTATTACATATTTTTTTGTATATGTTAGTACGATATAATTATTAAGACATTTTATAAATATATTTTATTTACCGGTCAATAACATTTGTACTGTTCGTTAAGTGTTTCCGTTCGCTTAAGATCGTATTAGATGGGATTGTTGATGTAATCCGTTTATGTTTCTGTCACTCCCAGGCTTCATTAGGAAAGTGGTTGGTAGTGATATTTTTGTGACTACTACAAAAAGATGTGTTTACTCATTTTTAAGATGTTCGCCCATATTCCACAATTTGATAAATTTACTCTATCCAACGTAGTCGTCGCATATTCCACATTTTTAATATAAAAAAGCTCAAAATCCGTTGCTGAAGCTTTTCTGATTAAATTGATGTCTAAAGTCTTGCATCGACAAAACTCGACTTTTTTCGTAAATAATTTAAAACGGATTTCCTCTTAAACTCGAACTTTGCATACAACAACTGTTAGTGCAAATGTTTGACATTTTATTTATTTTACAAGCGCACGCTTTGCCACTTCAAATACAATTGAAAACAAAACATTAAATCCAACGAATTGAATATTTTTTTGTTACAAATAAAGAAATGTCATCATAAATATATGAGATAAAATTATACTAAATAAATACTAATCTTATAAACATAATCCGATCACTCGATGATAAAGAGCAGCAATGCGTTACTCAAAATATCAAAATAAACATAATATTTAGTACGAGGTGCAGTTGTTTGATAAAATGATTTTTTGTTTTTGTTTATAATAAAAATATTGATAAACTCATGTCCAGACATTATAAAACAAAGAAATTATTAACAACCATATGTATGGGTTATATGATCATTTTGTAAATTATTGGCAGACGTGCAATAAGCAATTTACGAATAAATAGTGTATTGTATAACGAGGACAGAATGATATTACCGTTTTGTATAAATTTAGATTATAATTTGTCTATTCTATTATCAAACTATATAAAATAAGTAAATTAGAAGTAAATTAGAAATAAATAAATTCAATAATATATGATACAATCCAATAACCATTTGTCACAAATCTTTTTGAATGACATATGAACTAAAAGGGGGAGCAAAACATCCACAGTGCCTAATAGATTAATCGAATAACCGGTCTAAGGATGCTAATGGATATTTTCGTTTCATATGGAAAATGACGATTACTTGATTATTGTCGACAGTAATATCGATGTTAGACAGTAATATCGATAAAAACTAAAACTGGCAAAGGGCAAACTTATGCTTTTTGAAATTCAGAAATATAAGTTGTCATAAAATATAAATTTTGGTGAATGAAAAAGGAGAGCAAAACATACACTGTGCTGAAGTTTGGCCTTTAGTCTAACCGGTTTTTTAGTTTAATGTGGAATCCATATCATTGGATATCATTGTATCCCTGACAGCAGCATATTTTCCCTATGGAGTAAAACTATTGCTTTGATTTTGTTGCTCATAATCTTTTTCTTTGGTTTCATTCCATTGCAAATACATGGTGCATCAATTTATTTCTAAGAGGGAAAGAAACGCCAATTTTCACATTTTTGGAACATGTGGCAACACTGACCAATGCCTATTTGTATCATATGTTTGCGAATTCCAAAAAAAAAATTTTTGCCCTTGTTTTGACTTTTCCGAATTTTTTAAAACAGTTAAACAAAAAATTTTTCAAAGTCCAAACTATAGAGGGATATACAAAGAAGATTTTCGCCAAATTTCAAGTGAACCGGTTGAGAAGAACTTGAGATATCATATCAACTAGAGCTCTGCATGAATGTCTTGATTTTTCGTGTGCAACGTTATTATCGTTATACTGCACACTTTATTTCATCATTTGAAATATATTGCACACGATAATTAAGAATAAAGAGTGCAACCTTAATTTAGTATATTGTCAAAATCCTTTTTTTGTTTTGTTTTACATTAGTCTGTGCATGAATATGTCGATTTTTCGTGTGCAAGGTTATTATAGTTATACTGCACATTTTATTTCATAAATTTGAAATATATTGCGTATTATACAAATAATATTTCATATTATACAAAAGTTTTCTTAGATTTATTAAATGTGTAATATGTAAATATTAAATAGTACATGTATATTGATATTATTAAAAGGTTGTAATATTAGCTTTTATTAAATAAAGATTCATTTTATAATTGATATATTGAAATTGGAAAAAGATGATGAATGAAATCATTGTAATGTATGTAATTTTTTTCTTTTGTAAAGCTGCAATTAGACTATTGCAGAACTCTGCAATATTTCTGCAATGGTAGTGTGTAAAATATTCATTGCAGAAAAATTTGGCAATGAACTCATTGCAAAACATTGCAATGACTCATTGCAATGTTTTGCAATGAGTTCATTGCCAAATTTTTCTGCAATGAATATTTTACACACTACCATTGCAGAAATATTGCAGAGTTCTGCAATAGTCTAATTGCGGCTTAATGTTCGAAGTTAAGGGGAGGCAGGCAAATTTTTTCACATTTTTGGAAATAAGCCGAAAATTTCCCCTTTTGAAAATTACAAAACAATTTTGGAATAGAAAAAAATTTCACCTTTCATATGACGGACGTCAAGGACAAACATTATTGTTTCTCAAAATTTCCACTCCTTATCTCCAAATCACGTTTGATAATGATGAGCCGACCACTATAGTTTTCATACAATCTTTACAAAATTTCCTATAACCATGAATTTTTTCAACCTTATTCATTAATGTAGAATTGAAACTATGATCCTTTATAAATAGCTCGGATCGGGTTGGGTATATTCGGGTCGGCCGTCGGGTAACCTATATTATCCAAAATGGAATGGACAGGGTTGTATAATTCTTCGTTTCTTTAAATGAAAGATGAAAAACAGAGCTACTTAGGTGAAAAATTGAGGAAAAATGCATCAAAAAACCTAAACTTTAATCACTAACAACTTTTTCTAGGGATGAGACCGCTTGAATTTTTCACTTGATTTGAGCTTGGTCTTGTAAAGACCTTTCCAATGATACCTTTCTCGATACGATCCCGAGCTACCCGCATATACCCTATATTAGCCAAATTTTTTTTTGTATAAAATTTTTTTTTTAAATGCCTATATCTCGTGAACCAAGAAGCTCACAAATTTTTGGTAGAACATTTTTCTCTTAATTTTTGGAGCATAGTAATAAAAAAATAAATTTAGGCGGTGCCACACTTATCATAGTTTCCCCCATATTTCAATTAAATAAATTTCATTTGGTTAAAATTCAATAAAATATCATCCATTTTAGTAGATATACGGTGAACGTGACATCAGCAAAAAACATGCAATGTTGGAAATGAGGTTTTAATTTTGTATATTTAGGTATTGGAATTCATTGACATCAATAAAAAAAATTTTCTGCGTTTTTAGTTTTTTTTCACCCTGTCTTAAGATACAGGGTGATGAAAAATCAAAAAATTTCTCGACCTGGTGTATTGAAATGGCTCTACAGTCAAAACTACTGAACTGATTTTAATGTTATATAACTCAAAATGTAGGTATTGAACAGAGCTAATCAAAATAATAATTCACATTATATGACTTTGAACACTTTCTTTTAGAAAAATAACGGTAAAATATTCAAATTCGATTTTCTAGAAATGCGTATTTTTTAAATTTTTGATTTTTTAGGGGTTAAAGGGTTAAAAAAAAAATAACGCAGAATTTTTTTTTTATTGATGTCAACGAATTCCAATACCTAAATATACAAAATTAAAACTTCATTTCCAGACCTTGCTGATTTCACGTGTTTTTCACTATATGTACATAGTTTGCGAAATTTCTCATATACTTTAGTTAACTTCTCGGCTTAAAATCTATGATAATAGCGGCTGCGTTACAACTACATATAGGTTAGCATAGAGAAAGAAAATTTTTATAAACGAATTCGTTGGACATCTTGAAATAAATGTAAATAATTGGACATTTTGTAATGTACGTAGGAGTAAATGAGCTATTTGAACTGATCCGGTTCTAGTAAGGCTGCTTGGTGTTGTCTGGATAGTTTGAGGCGTCATAAGACGGATCAGGACCCGGTCAGGGTGTCATCCTATCCCCATCAGTGGTCGGAAATCTGTGTCCGACCCATATCTGAGCCCTTACATAATGCTAGTCGGGATATTCTTAGGACTCTCATTGCATGTTTGGATTTGTAAAAATAGAAAAACATTTGATAATGTCTGTGGTAGTTGTTTGGTAGCAGCTGAGTGACCAGTTGATGAATCGTTGGTAGCTGTTGAGTATTCCGGTTATAGTGCAGAATCCAATTTTTAGTGACTTGAATTATATTATGATTATCTGATCCTGAAACCTCGATTTGGTTTCCTCGAAATACGAATGTACAGTAATCGTTCTTCCGTATTCATTAGACTTCAATTTAAAATCACATAAACTTAACTTAGACCACCTTTATATATTTCTAAGTGCAATACAGTTAATTTAATAATTTCTGTTATTATTGATTTTAGTATAAAACATTTTCTGGCAGGATTATCACAAAATATACATCAGACTTTGCAAAAGTTTTTCTAATTAATTTTTTAATTCAAAAACCCAAAATAGATAAGGGGCGTGAAAAAAAAACAAAACAATGATGGAGAATCACACAGTCAATTGATATACTTTATTACAATCAGGGTTGCATTGATTTAAATCATTTGATTTAAATCATTTGATTTAAATCAGATTTAAATCAACTTGATTTTTTTAAAAAAATCATTGATTTAAATCAATAGAAGAAATTTCTAAAATTTAAAGCAAATTCAAAATAAACATTTGATTTTTTTTTGATAAAATGTTTTGTGGTAGGAATTTCAACATGTGTCACAACTACACATAAAAGCCTAAGGAAACCCACAACAACAAGATGATGAACGAGATACGCTCACCATTTTTTTAACCTACATCTGAGCTATCTTCACCTGACCAACGGCATCTGTATCAAGTCATGCTAAGACAATTGCATTGTTGTGCTTGCGACTGAGAATAATTAAGATGTTAGCCTATCGTCGTAAAACTTCAACAACAAAGTCACAGATTAAACCACAACTAAAAATATTGACAAACCCACATAAAATGCATATGTACAGATTCTAGAAATGAATCTAGAATTAATAAATAATTACATATCAAATAGAGTATTAAATGCAAATCAGCACAACCCGCTTACGAAAAAAAAAAACATTTCCACTAAAAACTATCGTTACTATTAAGATCTTGATGGTATATTAAATCCTTAACACTTTCCTGACACAAGTTATAAGGAATTGTTCCATATGACTTGCCGTTTAGTGTTTACCAATTATCTACATGTCTGAGAAACTTTTCGAATCTGCAGAATTGGATATCTCTGACATCACTCTAAAGCAGTGACAAAGTATCTTAGTTTGGCAAGTAACGCTTTTCATGTCGCTAAAACAACAATCAGTATTTCGTTATTTCAAATAAAAACTGTTCCTTTACTTTTGTCTAGCCTTGCATTTCAAAAAATATAACCATAGCTAACGATTATATAAAGTAGTTAACGTATAGCATAAGAATATTCAACTTCTTCAAAAATTAAACCACATATTTTTAAAAATCAAAAAAATCCGATTTAAATCAAAAAAAGCGATTTAAATCAAATAAATCCGATTTTTTTGATTTTTTAAAAAAAATCAGATTTTTATGCAACCCTTATGCAACCCTTATAGGATGCAACAATCCTATTTAATTTGATTAACACCTTAGATCGTAAACTATTTCTTTCGTTACTTTTTTTTGTTAAAATTAATATTACTAGTTTTATATCTATTTTTAAATTGCAATTTATTTTGCAATAGTTTTTAGTGAAAATTTATTATGGAAAACAAAACAACGTGGAAATGTAAAAAAGCTTAAAAAGATGGAGTTTGACATTTTATAATAAGCCTGAATTACGCGAAATATAAAATACAGGCAACTTTTTTTTACTTCCACCAGTAGTTGTTTATATACGGTGGTCTCCACCAAATACCAATGGAATAGTGTATACCAAATATATAACGCAATGTAGTGCGCAAGAAATTTTTTGTTATTTAATATTTGTTGGAATTATTATTGTGAAATTATTGGAACTATTTATTATTGTGGAACATGGAAGTTATCGCCACAGTTGTACAACAAGACCTTGAATATAGTCGACATTTGGGATAATACCAAAAAGTAGTTTGCAACACATTCAATGTAATTCTATGATTGTTCTTGTCTGTGTTTAGCTGATCAATAAGTTAATAATTGTGTTGTGTGTACTATTCAGAAGTTATTTTGAATCTCCTCTCAGTTTTAGATTTCGAGAGCCGCCATAATAGCAGAATTGAAAATATTTTTCATTAAATTGAATTTTTAGTAGATGCAAAGGTTGTAATTTTCTATTGTATTTTTATATTGGTGTTGTTGTTCGATTTACCGATAAAACTTCACTTTATTTTGAACTTTGATTGAAAGCCTGTGTATTATTTTTTAGCATTTCTTACAATCAACATTTACGCCATTTCCATTTTCACTTTTTTGAATTTGTTTAAATTTTTTTAGAATATCTTCAATTGATTTTAATCAATGATTGTTTAAACAAAATTAAATTGATTTAAATCTGATTTTAATCAATGCAATTCTGATAATAAGTGACAAATATTTTGTATAATCGTAAAAAAATTGTTTCATCTCGCTTTTGTTATTTGAAAATTAGATCATAAACTATAGCCTAAAATTTATTTATTTGTCCTCATTTTATTATAAATTAGTTTCTCAACAATAGCATAACCGCAATAGAATTAGAATTTCTAAGTTTTGCAATGATTCATGTTTTTATTTTTTATTTTCAAATATATTAATATTTTTAAGATATTCTTAAATTTTGACATCATAAATAAAATATATAAATTTTGTTGTTGTTATTTTTTAAAGAAGTAACATTTTGTTGATGATGATCATCGCAGCTCCATGCTCTTTGGATAAACTACAGTAAAATCATCTTTTGTTTATAGTATGTGTTATACAAGATAGCTCTAAGTTAATAAACATTTCCACTACAATCATTTTAGAACAACAATTATTTAAAGATTTTGGGACGACTAAAAAGATTACGACGCGATAATGGAGTACCGCAGTTTTGCGAGCTCCAAAATCCATTTTTCCAATTGAATGCTAAATGGTCTCCAAATTCTAAATCATGCTAAATTGAAAAATTTAGCATGATATCGTTCCAATTCATTTCTGCTAAATAATTATGAATTTGAACATCAGGTGTAAAAAACAAATAATTTTTATTGACAGTTTTGCAATAAAACTAAAATAATGAAATTGTATATCAAGCTTTTGAGAAGCGATGCAGAATTGAATGAGTATTTGGAAATGCGTAGTATAGTTTTAATAAAAGTATATATTTTACATATATGTACAAATTTTTATCGTGTGTATAATTGTAGGGGTTAAGGTACTATATCGGTCAACGATTAGGGAGTGTTCATGACATAGTAAATGGGATGGGCCTTGAACGACCTATTAACTAAACGACATTTAAGATTAAACTATCAATCGTTTCGGCAAGATTTAAAATTGAGTCCGGTTAAACATCATGAATGGTCAATCGAACTTGAATTGGCACTATTTTTGTTTTGGCTATAGCTACAGAGTTCTATCTACCACGTTAAACATACCTAAAACTACAGCGTTTCGAATATCTAGCAAATATTTGGATATTTTCAAATAATTTTACCCTTAATCATATATTTTATACCATCTCAAGTAGAGCAAAGAGCATTGTTCGGAAATTTGCTTTACAAGCTTCTTCACCAGCATTTATGAAAGCTGTGCAATTGATGGTACACATACAAAAATAAAATGTGCTGTTGAATTATACAGCCCTTATATCAATAAAAAATTCGATTATTCTATCCATTCCAGATGCAAGGTAAATCATTTAAGGTTTTTGTAATATATATGAGGAATTTCACGCAAGTTCAGCAAATTTTTGGGAAATTTTGACTTGACCCCTTTTAATTTTGATTATTTTTTGTTTATAGATTGTCTTTCATAAATAAAAAATACAAGTTCTCTTAGAATTTTTTTTTCGGCCAGGGGTCTTCACAGGGTGCCCCTCAATTTTTTGTTATTTTGTGATGTGAGTGCATTTTGACGAGCGATTGTAGAAAAACTACTGAATCGATTTTCATAAATGATATGTCGTTGAATAGGTATTAAAACAAAGTTTTTAAAAATGTACACTGTTAATTTTTTGAAATAATTTTTAACGGTGTAACATAAGAAAAAAACGGTGTAATTGAAAAAAAGATGGCATAGCCTCTTTTTTTTTTTTTTTTTTTAACAAAATTGAAGCTTATTTTATATCTAACAACTTGTGAAAGTTTAGGACTAGCTATATTTTTTTGTTTTAAAGATAAAATTCGTTGTGCATATGACTGTCGGGAATCAGTTTTTTTTGTTCTGAAGGAAAATTATATAAATGGCGTTATAAACTAAGAGATTTTTTTTTATGTTAAATATCAAATATTTTATTATTAAATGAACTTTTTAAAAAGCAATTTCAGTCAAGTTCAGCAAAATTTTGCGACATTTTAATCGAAACACACTAATCGAAATATCTTTGGCAAACTCGGTCGTTGATCTGGCAACAATCAATAGTCATGTTTTGGTTGAGTTAAAATTGAACATATTTCAGTCACCCCAATTGGAAACTATCTGGCTATCATTTACATTTATGGCAGAGTCTCTCCGGGCGGGCTTTATTCGTTCATGCCTTTTCCCTTTCTGTACAGCGGAGAGCAGTTAAATTGATTGGTAACTCAAATCTTACTAATGACCTTGATTCCTTAGAGCATAGAAGAAATGTTGCTGATTTGACGATTTTCTACAAATATTTCATGGATGAACGGGTTTCTGAAGAGATCAAATCGATTTTACCTAAGTCTGCAAACCTATCGCGTCATACCAGAGCATCGGTAGCGGCCCATCCTTTTACGGTTCAAATAATTAGATGTAGAACTGTAGCCTTCCAGCGCGACTTTTTCAACAGAGTCTCCCATCTCTGGAATTCATTACCTTCGTGGGTTTTCCCTGATAACTTTAACCCGCAAAAGTTCAAAGTCGGCGTTCATAAATTTCTAAAAGAAACTTAATTCTCAATTGATTATAATCCCTAGTTGGCATGGTATCTTCGGATATTCAGAGACGTTAATGTATAATTAATTATATTAACACTAAACATGCCTAACTTCCAATAAAAAAAAAAAAAAAAAAAAAAAGATAGGAAAACAAATGACTTGTACAGTGTACTATCATCTGAAAAATTATTTATTGGGTTGCTGGTGATTTTAATTTAAAAGTAAAAAATTAAAAATAAAGTGGTGACAAAACTAAACCTTGTGGTACATCAGCGTTAGTTAATTTAGACGCAGAAGAAAAGCCATCAATGGATACCGAAATGTATTGGTCGGTGAGAAAGCTTTGAATAAACTACGCAACTGCGGGGTTAAATCCGTACGCTACGCGCTTGCTGATCAGGTTTGCAGCCCGGATTTAATCAAATGCAAATTGACGACCAAATTGTAATTAAAGTGGAAAATATTATTCAACTTTGCCTTAAACAACAGAAAATTACTGATTATTTTTCAGTAAAAAAATTGTCCATCGCAGATTAATCTGAGTAGGCCAATATTCAGACATTCTCATCCGAAAATATTAACATACATTTGTCATATTAACATAATATTAACACATATTAACATACATTTGTCATTTATTTTAAAAGTGCCACAAGTGAATATGTACAGCACCGAAGTTTTATACTCATTTCGGATATAAACGATCACAACAGTACTACAGTCCATCTTTTCATTACAAAACTTATTGAATTCATCAAAACGCATATAAATTCTAATATTACAAAAGTAATTTATAACACTGACGGTGCACCTTCTCAATACAAAAATAAGCATAACCTAATTAACTTATGCCACCATAAAGAAGACTTTAAGGTTGATGCTGAATGGCATTTTCATGCTACCAGCCATGGAAAGGGACCTTGTGATGGAATTGGTGGTACACTGAAGCGTGCTGCTCACCGTTATAGTATGGCGAGCGAAGATAATATCAGGGCTCCCGCTGAATCCATTTTTTCCATTTTTTCCATTTTTTTTGGTTCTTTCCATTTTTTTCCATTTTTTCCGTAATTTTTCCATTTTTTCCATTTTTTTAAACATTTTTTTAAAATACATATACACATTTTTATATTAATTAAAAAACTTTTCCATCGTTATTCATCAACTAGTTTTATATATAATGCAAATTCAGGGAAATAGTAGGAGAATATGTGAGCAAATAATTAATTTATCGATATAAACCTCGATAACCTTTTCGTCGATCAATTAATAGTTTTAGTAATTAAACCCAAGTAATTAAGGAAAAAGTAATTTGAATTATGCAATTCAAATATTTTGAAATTCGAATATGTTCAACTTTTGTGAGAGTAAAACTCTATTTCTCTTCTATATGAAGCGATGCTATTTGACGTTGAAATTTCATCATCATTTATCAGATCTACATAAGTTAGACATTGTTGTTTTTATTCAATTTTCAATTCTAGTGTATATTGTTTAGTTTGAAGTTTGCTCTACGAACACATATTTTACTGTTTTCCATACTGATCTACGAGTTTGGACGACAATCGACATTGAGATGGGCACTAAACCAATTTATATTCTAGATTTTATTTGAATGGATATTTCTGTTTATATAAAAGACATTAGCTGCATTACATGAAACCGTGTGATCCGGATTCGCATAAGTTTTACATGTAAAATGAGATCCAACTTTGTTTTTGGTCTCAGTTTACATGTAAAACTTAAGCGGATCCGGATCACACTGTTTCATGAAATGCAGCTAATGTTTATGTACATTAATATGGTAATTAAAAGATATAAACATAGTTTTAATTCTAATATAGATGTCCATGTAACATTATCTTTGTTTACAAGTTAACAGAATAATAATTAAATTTTAAGCACTTTTGGTGCTTTTTTTAGATGCTGTCGTTTTGAAAGTGAAAGAAAATGAAAATTGTTTCTTTGCTCTGTCCAGCACCAGCAGCCACATTCTGTAATTGTGAAGCGGTGAAATGATAAGTTTTTTAATGAAAAGAAACGAAGAAATTTTTATCACTTCACCGCTTCACAGTTACAGAATTTGACTGCAGTTTTGTTAATTTTGCCTTAATACGGCAACGTTGGCATCCAAAAACACCGACAAAGTCGACAAAAAGTACCTTATTTATTATAAAAAACGCTGAAAACTTAAATTAAAGTATTGTTCTGTTAACCTGCAGACAAATGTAATTTTGCATGGACATTTATATTAGAATAGGGTTGGGTTGGCAACTACTACAAAACATAAACCCGAATAAATCTAATGCAATCCCGAAGATTTCATTAAATATCATAAATTTCGATAAACAATCTCAAAGTATTTATAAAATATGGACTTAAAACCTCCTACTCCGATATATCAAAAACTTTGGTCTGTGGGAAGGCCGAAGGGTTTGGTATAGTGATTGATGAAGACTGAAATATCTGTCGTTTTCAATTTTCCCTAAAACATTTCAATGGCATACAGACGGACATTTTTGTTTGCCCAGTTAGACTGGTTATGATCCAAAACGTTGAGAAATGCTTGTACACTTGTTGAGAAATAATTGTACACATCCCCAACCTCAATTTTTTTGAAGTACCTTTTATTTTCTCCACAAACGAATCTTTGTGGCCTTTGTTGTGTTACTCTATTTCTTCCTTCTGGTTTTGGTATTTGTTATTTCTCCTATTAATCTGTTTATTTAGCCATTATTTAGCTTCGTTCTCCAACTTCGTAATCGATATCATTAACATCCTTGGTATCTCAAAAAACTTTCTTGGCATCCAATACGATCTCAACCAAAACAAACCTCATTTACTTGAGCTAGGTGAAACACAAGTTTCAAATATCAATAATGTACGATTCGGCTGTAAAAATCAATCTCCGGAGCTCTAAACACCGTGTTGTAATGATATACATATATACACAAGGATTTTAAACATACAAAGCTCCCCCAGTATGAAACAAGTAGTATTTCTGTATTCTGCTTTATCTGTCTCAAAGTCATCGCAAATAAACATGACATCTATTTGTGTTATTTACACCGTAGTTATCCTTACCACCATAATCACCCCATTGGACGCGTTTAATTCTCTTAAAGACACAATTGATAATATCTTCATCACTGCACCTAATCCAGTCCTCACGGAGAAATAGGGTGTAGCAATTCATGACTTTGGTGAGTCTCATAACATTTCCCTTGATATATCCAAGGCGTTTGATAGAGTTTGGCATCGGCTCTTATCAACAAATTAATTTTATTTTTAGTCTTTTTATTCCAGAGATCTCTTAGTAGTTGGTGTTGTTTCGGATAATTTCTCAATTCAAGCCTGCATTAATCAGGGTTCGGTTCTTTCGCCACCCCTTTTTCTGATCTTTTTTAACGGTTTGTTATCTAGCACCACAAACCCAAGATATAGCTCTTCCGAAGTTCTATCTAACATTCATATATTAAGAGAATGAAGAAGAAAAAAAGAAACAGCCATCTAGTCTAACTGCTAATTATACTCGTAGAAAAATGGTTCAATCCTTGGATCTTAAATCAATTCTGGACTAAAATCTAGATCTTGAATCAATCGGAACTGGTGTATACTGAACCTTATGACATTTAATTCTAGTTTTGTCCTATAAAACCTCACTCTATAGCTCCTGTTTTGAAAAGTTTTCCAGACTAGCATTATTAAACTCACCTGCACTTAACTATTTCGTACTAATGTAAACCACAAACGAAAATGGCATGATCACATTTGTTCTGTGGCGAAATTAGAGTCCCAACGACTTGGCTTCGTACGTTGTAGTCAAATTTTTGTCTCCATCTGAAATAACTACGATGTATAAAGAATTTATACGACCAATCCACGAATTCTACCCCAATTTATGGGTTGCAGTATACCAGAAACATCTAAATTTTGTCGACAGAGTTCATAGGCGTGTTGAAGCCGATCATAAAAGAGTTGTTGGAGCATTTACATTATACTACGCTATGCTCTAAAGAAATTAATCACTTAATGCCTCCATTACGTAGATCTTCACGAGCCACAAGCCAATCATGGCATTCTTATAAGCATACCTTAGAGGTCTCATATGTGGAAACATCTATTTATACCAATTCCTTCTTTTCTCATTTCGTATACTGGTGGAATCGATTAACGAAAAATGTTTTCAAAATGGCTTCAATTACAACTATACTACATGATTATATAATATGAACAATTATTAAATCCAAATAACAGAAGTGGTTCAAGTGTTAACACGCTTTCCTTTTAACACAAAACACCTGCGTTCGATTTACGGCGAAGGTTTGGGAGACATAAAATGGATCTTAGTATTTTTCTAATTATTTAATTAATTAAAAAATTATCCATGAGGTTTGCAATACTATTGCACATACAATAATATGTTATTGTAATTCGGCGACCACTAAATGTGCCGAATGCAACCACTAAATGTGTAAATGAGAACAAAATGTGCAAAGAAATGTATTTTAAAAAGCTTCCGTAATATATTTCCATATGCTTCCTAGTGGAGTACGGTTCATGATGATGATGGTAAACCAGACTTGCAGTTATTACTTTCACTTCGTATAATATGCAGGTGTGAAACTGCAAGCTAGTAAACTCCGCGAACTGTGTGAAGTCCAAGACGATAGAAAGCCTACGTGTTATATTGATCAACTTATGCTAGATTTAAATAAATTATTCATAATTAAAAACATAAATTTTCACCAGAAAAATACTAAAAAGAATATCGTTCCTATTAGGAACAGTTTATAAATAAAAAGTTTATAATTGTATGCCACTTGTCGTGACCTAAATTATTCACAAGTGCCTCGCTTTGTCCAACACGATGAAATTTTTTTTAAAAGACTGTGTTACATTGTGGTATTTGATCTTTGTAATTAGCGTTTCTATGATGAAGACAATGTTTTCTGTCAGTGAAATTGAACGAGAATTAAAACTAACTAAATTCCAAGGTACCGGTACAATGATATATAGAATTAATAATTATATCGAACTGAATCGACTCAATTCAAAAAATATATTTTGCCGTAACTTATTTGCATGAGAGTCTACAGCAGCAAATTGATATTGTAAGAATGATGGTATATAGAATGGTGATAAAAACAAATCACGAACGATTACCTGTTTAATATCAATCTATTTGGGACATACTACTGCCGAAAATTTGTAAGAAACTTTCATATTATGCATTCCATGAACCAATACTTGGATTCAAGTTTCGATGAACGGAACTAATGTTAACTTAAAATCTATTTGACATCTAAAGGTGGACTTAGCACATGATTCGAGTAATAAAGAAATTCTGAATCTGGGCAGCTGCGGCTTACGTAAAATTAGTAATGCATTTAACGCTGGAGTTAAAGCAACGAATTGATCTGTGGTTGAATTTGTATGATCTGATTCGCTTATAATTTATTTGCTTACTTTCAATGCTCCTAATCGAAAAGCCGATGAAAAATATTATATATTAAAAATATTAAAATATTCCTCACGAAACTTTGTTCAAAATGGTTGAACAAGCCTCTTTACTCTCACCTGGTTTTAAGAAATATGTTAATGAAGTTACTAAAACTAAAAATTTAGTTTCTGAAACACTTAAAGATGAATTATTGGATTAAAAACTATCTGTTTTTATATTGTTTACTTATGAGATGCAATACAACTATTTTGTACTCAGATTCAATCAAATAATCTTTTAGTTCCATTTCTTCATAAAAATAATTTAACAATTCATTTTATTTCAATTTTAAAAACAATATGTACGAGAATCGTTCAATCTGAAATTTTCGAGTCAAGGTTTTTGTTATATTAACGATTAAAAGTGTTAACAAATGAATAAACGCACACTTTTATTAATTTTTCTATCAATTATAAAATACCGTAGTTTAAACATTTTCTGAAAAAATTAAAAACCGAGTCTGGATAACCTGAAAAAACCGGGATTTTTTTTACCGTAATATTCTAAGATACCCTATGTATTACACATTTTAAATTGTTTGTTTTCCATTTTTTTCCATTTTTTCCATTTTTTTAGCGAAAAATTTCCATTTTTTCCATTTTTTTCAATCTGACTTTAAAACGGGAGCCCTGTAATATTATTGATACACCAAAAAAACTTTTCGAATGGGCTTTAAAATGGGAATCTACCATGAACTTTGGATACGCCGATAAAAATGAATATCAATTAACAAAAGAAAAATTACAAAATCGATATAAAAATGCGATTACTATAAGTGGAACTCAAAAATTTCATTCTTTTGTACCAGTAGATACTAGACAATAAATGCAAAAATGTTTTCCAACTCAAAAGAAACTTTTGAATGTAAAATAAGTAAATAATTTTTAATAACTATATTTATTTTCACATATATAATTTGTATGATATTTTAAAAAGTTTATTCAATAATAAAATATTTGTAATTTAATGTTGAAAAACAATCTTTTACTTTATGATTCCATAATAACATAATACGAACATAATACTTCTCCAGTCAAAAGTTACGGCTTTTTTTTATAAGAGTGACAAGTGATTACTAAAAGTGATAAATAAACATTTCATTTGTTATGCCATCTAATACAAAGAAAATAATTGCAGAAGTGCTTTCCTATTCAAAAGAAACTTCTGTTTGTAAAATAAGTAAATCATTTTTAACAATTTTATTTATTTTATTTATTGTACTACATATATAATTTTTATAATATTTTAAAAAGTTCATCTAATAATAAAATATTTGATATTTAACATAAAAAAAAATCTCTTAGTTTATAACGCCATTTTTATAATTTTCCTTCAGAACAAAAAAAACTGATTCCCGACAGTCATATGCACAACGAATTTTATCTTTAAAACAAAAAAATATAGCTAGTCCTAAACTTTCACAAGTTGTTAGATATAAAATAAGCTTCAATTTTGTTTAAAAAAAAAAAAAAAAGAGGCTATGCCATCTTTTTTTCAATTACACCGTTTTTTTCTTATGTTACACCGTTAAAAATTATTTCAAAAAATTAACAGTGTACATTTTTAAAAACTTTGTTTTAATACCTATTCAACGACATATCAATTATGAAAATCGATTCAGTAGTTTTTCTACAATCGCTCGTCAAAATGCACTCACATCACAAAATAACAAAAAATTGAGGGGCACCCTGTGAAGACCCCTGGTCGAAAAAAAAAATTCTAAGAGAACTTGTATTTTTTATTTATGAAAGACAATCTATAAACAAAAAATAATCAAAATTAAAAGGGGTCAAGTCAAAACGTTGTTGAATCTTCGTGAAATTGCTCATATGTACATATTTTGAATTTATGTTTAAATTATTCGTAAAATATAATTTGAAGTTAACGTTTAACTGTCTGTTCAAATAAGTCTACTAAATTCAAATAACTCTACAAAAATTTAGAATGCAAATGGTGGATTTAGTCTTCTCGAAAATGTGCTAAATTGATTTAGCATTACGGAGACCATTTAGCATTCAATTGGAACGCAGTCTTAATCTATTATTTAATAAAATTTGAAAATTATCAACATTTAAATTATATTTAATTTACATCTCAAACCAAATCCAAGCAACCATTTCAATTTTTTGTCAAATAATAATAAATTTCCTATATTCAAACTTTGATTTTTGTTTTGCATAGAAATATATAGTTTTGTTTATTTTTTGTCCTATACAATACATAGCAACAAAATAGAATATTTTCCTACAAGAGATGAAAACCTTGTTTTTTTCGTGAGTAAACATTTGTTGTAGGAAATGCAATTTTTTCTATGATAGTAATATATAATCGATATTTACTATAAATTATAAAGTTAGAAATCGAAAACAAAACATTCAAAATTTATATTCTATTTTTTCACGGCTACGTTGTTTAATAGTATATTAAGAAACTAGTTTCATAATCGACGATTTTATCGCACGCAATCTGTTTAGAAAACGACCGGGGATGACCCGCAGCGGGGAGTTTTCTAAAGGATAAGTGCGATAAAACGTCTTATGAAACGAGTTTTTTATACTGTTTTTTCTATTTTGCATTTTTTATCTTGAAATTTTAAAAAATGAGTATTTTATTAAAAAATAGTCAATTTGAAATTTTGTTATTATTACTAATTATTTTAATTAATTAAAATATTTAACACTAATTTAGATATTCTTATTAATTGTATTTACATAATTATTCGTTTTAATGTTCACTGACGTTTGTATGACCAATGTGACCAACCTTGAAAGACAATACTTTGCGTATCGTAATGAAGGCCATTTCGATACGCATTTGGGTATCGAAATGACTTTATTTTAAACGCAAAATAGAAAAAATACTTTGTAAAATTATATCAAAAACCATAGCAACTATAATTTGTTATTCTTTTTCACTAGTGAATTGACTTTTTGCATAGAAATAGTACATTATTTAATTAGGAGCTAAAGTGATACTTTTTGTGTTGAGTCTATAGTTTGACAACCGACCGCAAGGAGGCTGACAATTATAGACGAAACACAAAAAGTCACTTTAGCTCCGAATTAAATACACTATTTTTTCGGCAAACGTTTAAATTTTTTATAAATATGAAATTAATACATCAAACTTTTTATAAATATGAATTTGTATCGTCATAATTACTTCCAAAAAAGAGTGGTAGCGAAATCCGAAATTCGACGTCCACGCCGTGCTGCCTGGGTAATGCTGACAGAATTAGGTTGGTGTATTGGAGACAAGCAGATTAGAAACTGCTTAGTCAATGACGCTACATCACGGCGAATTGGCGCTCTACAACCAATGCGACTCAAGCGTCTGTTCTCCATGTCAGGGGCGGCTTGGAGCGGGCGTCTGTCTTGAATCAAGCGGCTCGCTATATAAACGTGTAAAAAAGGTTGTTTCTGGTGACCTTAATATGCAGAACGGACCCATTCACGACAATTTGGGTTAGGCCTAAGGTTAACACCCTAACCCCGGAAAAAACTAATATGTTAAATTTGGTTATCAGAAAGAGAAAAACAGACCCGGACACCAAAACAGAATTTTACCTGGACGTGAAAAAGGACCAGACTACCGAATCGGAACGTGGAACGTGCGCAGCCTGAGCGCTCCTGATGCTCTTTTAAGTCTAGAAACAGAGGCTGAGAGGTATAGGATGGATATTATTGCTCTACAAGAAATTAGACAGCCGATTATCGGAAAACAAGATTTGGATAGTCACTCTCTATACTGTAGTGGTCATCCTTCTCGAAGAGAATTTGGAACTGGCTTTCTTGTTGGTGCACGCATACAAGAAGCCGTGATGAAATTCATCCCGGTCAGTGAGAGGATCTGCTACCTACGTGTACGCGGTACATATAACAATATTTCTCTTATTGCCGTGCATGCACCAACTGAAGCTAAGACCGTCGACGAGAAGGATAATTTCTACATAGCACTGGAACAGGTTATGAAACAAACACCAACACGCGACTTCATTATGGTTCTTGGTGACTTTAATGGACAGGTTGGAAGAGATATCTCTTATGGAAATGTGGTGAGTCCCAACAGCTTGCATTTGAATTCGAATGATAATGGTGAGAGAATGACTGAGTTTGCATTATCAAATAATTTGAGAATTGCCAGTACGTTCTTTCCGCATCGATCGATTCATAAGCAGACTTGGGTCTCACCGAATGGAAATACTCGAAATCAAATTGATCACGTTCTAGTAACAACACGTTTCTTTTCGAGCGTTCTGGATGTGCGATCCTTTAGAGGTGCATACATCGGAAGTGACCACTTCCTTGTATGTGCAACGATAAGGTTCCACTTCCCAAATCCAGGCATTCCAAAATTCAATCAACGGAAACGTTTTAACATCTCAGCATTAAAGAATGCTGAAACAGAAGAGAGATATCAAATCCATATTGCCGAAACATTGGAAAAATCAGAAACCATTAATGGAGACGTCGATAAGTCATGGTATTTGCTCAAAGATGCTGTTTTAAGCGCTGCTGAGGGAATACTTGGACGACCAGAGAACCACTCCCAGAAGCCATGGATGGATCAAGCATGCCTTGATGCTATTCAATACAAAAGAGATTGCTATCTGAAGTGTCTACAAGGACGCAACACCAGGTCCACGAAGGAGAATTATAAACTGGCAAGACAAGCCGTTACAAAGCTATGTAGACGAACGAAGAGAGAATGGTGGAAGAGACAGTGTGAGGAGATTGAAAGCTTCAATAAGGAACATCAATCGCGTAACTTCTTTCAACAGGTTAAAACCTTAAGGAAGGGCCCTCAAACTAGATCGACTGCTATTTAAAACGAAGATGGGGAGCTACAAGTAGACCTTAAAAATATTTTAGATACTTGGGCCGCTTATTTTGAGAATCTTCTCAACTTAAGTGACCAGCAACAAGTCGGGCGACGAGCAAAGCTTATTCGTCCGTCAAAGGTGCATGTAGACGAACCAACCAAAGAGGAATTCGAAGCGGCGCTGTCTAAATTAAAACGCAATAAAGCACCTGGTATCGACGATATAACATCCGAAATGATTGTACATGGTGGCGAAACTCTATCCTTAAGATTGTTTGAACTTGTTCAAATGATTTGGAGGACTGAAACCATGCCACAGCACTGGAACACAGCTATGCTGATACCAATCCATAAAAAAGGTAATCGCCTACAATGTGCAAACTACAGAGGAATCGCTCTCCTTTGCACAGCATATAAAATCTTTTCTTACATTTTGCTATCCAAAATCAATCCTTTTGCTGAACAACTGTTTGGAGAATATCAGTGTGGTTTCCGGCGGGGCCGAGGTACTACCGATGCACTTTTCTCGATAAGGATGATTTTGAAAAAATGCCGAGAGTTCAACATACCTGTGCACCAACTTTTCATTGATTTCAGGCAGGCTTACGACTCTCTCGAACGAGAGACTCTATGGTCTGCTCTGCAGCCAAATTCTGTAATTGTGAAACGGTGAAGTGATAAGTTTTTTAATGAAAAGAAACGAAGAAATTTTTATCACTTCACCGCTTCACAGTTACAGAATTTGGCTGCTGGTGTCGATGGGAATTCCTGGTAAACTGGTATCACTATGCAAAATGACAGTACAGAACTCTCAATGCTGTGTACGAGTAGAGAACGAAATATCAAAGTTTTTTAAAGTCGACTCCGGTTTAAGACAAGGTGATGCTATCTCTCCTATACTTTTTAATTTAGCCTTGGAATATGTGTACCGTCAAAAGAAACTACCGACTAATAACAATATCCTGTCAATAAACTCAGTACAGATGATTGCTTACGCTGATGATGTTGTCATCCTCGGCCGAAGTGAAGCTGTTATGAGTGAGACCTTCAAGTCGCTTGAGAGTGGTGCTAGAAAAATTGGTCTGCAAATTAACTACAATAAAACCAAACATATGAATGTTTCAAGGGAGGCTGAGAAGAAAGATTTGATGTGCGGCGATGAACGAATTGAGGGAGTTGAATCTTTTAAATATTTGGGATCAATGCTTGACTCAAACAACAGCATACTTACAGATATAAAAGCTCGAATCGCTGCAGGTAATCGGACTTTCTACTCAATTAAACCTCTCCTTGGATCACCGTATGTATCAACTAACACCAAGCTCAAGTTATACAAGACATTGATTAGACCGGTTGTGATGTATGGGTCACAAACGTGGACCCTTACACAAAATGACGAATCGCATTTATCTGTATTTGAGCGTAAGATCCTACGCTACATTTTTGGTCCACTTCAGACAGACGATGGAGAGTATAGAACCCGGTATAACTTTGAGATCAGAGACCTTCTTGAGGGTCCTGATATAATAGGTTGTATCCGTTCTAATAGGATTGCTTGAATGATTAGAAAAATGTACGTTAGTACCCCAGGGAGTGGGCGACCGCGAGGTAGACCACGACTACAATGGGAGACTGACGTAATAAACGACCTTAAAAAAATCGGCTGCCATGGTAATTATGTCGCTGTTGCGAATGACCGTGGTGAATATTCAAAGCTGATCAACCTGGCAACGCTCCTACATGGAGCATGAACGCCTTAAAAAAAAATGAATAAAATTTTTTTATCAAAGCAGCCTTTTCAAAATTTCATAATATGAGAATCAACTTATTTTTTGCTGTCATGGTTATACAATATGTTTGAAAAAATAACAAACTAACAAATAACAAATGCTACTTTACAGCCTCCGTAATATAAAATAAAAATGGCGTTACTTTTGCTGTCGCTAGACGTTACTTTTGCTGTCAGGCTAAAAAGTAAGACTTTAGCTAACTCCCTAGCGGTAGTAAAGTTAAACTTTACAGCCGTTTGCCGAAAAAAATAGTTATTTCAAACTTCAAACTATTTATTTCCATGGCATACATAGAACTCATTTCTATTTTTTGCATATCAATAAAGAAAAAAATATTAAATTGTTTTTATTAGTTTTAACTTATTAAGGGAAGCGTAAAATCTTGTATAAATCACTGGCGTTACTATTTATTACGCCCATCAAACGACATCCATCCTCAGGCCAGAGGCCCTCGGTCTGGATATCGTCGCTTTCCGGAGGCAATAACCTACCTAAAGCCCTTGGTACATAAATAGCTATTAAACTCGATGTATAAACTGTTTTCTAATAAACTGCAAATAATCTTCATACTTAATAGACCTTACATTGTTGCGAGCTAGAAATCTATAGTAGCATTAAAAGCACTTCAAATAACTTTAAAAAAAATAAGTTTTATACAAAAGTCACCAATGCTAATGTCAAGTTCAAAATTTTTATAGTTCATTCAATGTAGTTAAATTTTTATGGTTAATATTATGATTTATAGGTATATGAATAAAATTATTACAATTATGTTTATTTAGCAAATAAAGTTCTACGAAAATTTTCACACGACTGAATTATTTTAATTTCAATCAACTGATCCGTTAATAAAAGAAGCTAAATAAACAAAATAAATTAGAAATTATACTTTATTTTTGTTAATAAATTCCATGATGAAATTTCCATAACTATAAAATTATCAATCAAATTAGCTATATAGTAAAGTATCTCTAGATAATAATAAGTGAAAATAAAATTAGAAAATAAAGAATTACATGCAATCAAAATCTTAAAAACATTCAATAGAAAATCATTCAGACTGATTTAAATATATAGTTAAACGGTAATATAAATTTTAATTTATTAAACCTCAAATCATAATTTTTATGCACAAATAAATTATTATTTTCAATTAGTTACATCTGTAAAAATGAATAATTTTTTTCATGATAGTGTTTTTTTTAAGTAATAGTGTTTTCTGTAATAATAGTATATTTTGCTACAAGAGACCAAAAAATTTGTTCACGCTACGCGTTAGCGTTGAGTGGAGAAAGAAACTTCACAAACGTACAGCAGTTTTATCTCGCGTATAAGAAATGATATTTTAAATGAATGATAATTTAAATGAATGATAATTTAAATGAATATTAATTGCTACGGGGGATGAAAACACTGTGTTTTAACGTGAGTGTATATTTTCGTGTTTAACGACAAATGTTTTCATCTCACTTAACATTCAAAATTTATATTCTATTTTTTCATGGTTGCTTTGATTTTAAAACTTTGTAAAATACATATCATATTTGTTATTCAGCGAAAATAATTGTTCACTAGAGAGATAATGCCACTTTGACACGGACTAGTGGTCTGCATAAATGCATTTAAAATATAAACAATTACACAAATGTACTTAAATACAAATCATCTACGAGTAAAAGTGTTACAAATATTTATATTCTCAAGTATAAAATAGTCTAAATACAAACAAAAATAAATATCCGCTTACTTTTTTACAAAATATCTTTTCTACTCTCACCACTAAAACTTATACTTAGAATACGTAAAATGTATTTGGGTAGTTTAGAAACAAATTATAGTAAAAGAAAAAGCTGAATATACTCAAATATTTGAAGTATTATTATTTATTTGGGAGTACAGAAACTTTTTGAGAAGGTATGTAAAACGAATAATTATCCCAAATGGATCATGTATACCGTAATAGTTATTGATTAAGCAATCGGATTTTAACTTAGATTCAACTATTAGCCAGAATAGGAGTTATATTTTTTGGTAATAAAATGTGTTGTGTGGAAGGCATTACAATTTACGTCACAGCACATGAAAACCTTTAAAGACCAAGGTCCATCAACAACATAACATGCGGTCTAAGGTGCTAATGAACTCAAATTTTTTGTTTATTGTTTTAAAGAATGGATAAATAAACAGAAAATGTTATCACATCATAAAATACGATAAACCAATATTTTATGATAGGATAAATGAAATAAAAATAAAACAAAAGCAATATTCCATAGCTAAGATTGAAGGTGCTACCGTTGACTGAATACAGTTTATCCGCCAGCATTCCTAAGATATTCCCGTCGTTAGTGATATCTCACTACTATTGCCAGTGGAATATTTGCTATCCCACGTTAACTCGTAGGTTAATAACAAGAATTGGAGAACGCGGGATTGTTACCCGTAGATAACAGATGAAAACCAATTTACAAATGAACAATACTGATTTTTTCATGTAAAAACAACTTAAAATTAAGTTTGTAGGGGTTTTTTGTGAGTTATTAAGCATAAGTACATATTGGAAAGCCTAATAAAACTTCAACTCCTGATCAGAACAGATCGTTAAAAAACAAAAAGTAAATAAAATGTTTTTTATTTAAAGTTAAATAATAATAATAACAAAAACGGATTTTTAATAATTCATTTTATAAAATATGAATTGGCTGAAATATCACGCTCTGAGATATCAAGACTTCGGTCTAGGTTAAGGATTTTGATATAGTTTTCGGCAAAAAACTTTTATGAGGACATGGTTTTTAGTTTTGGGCAGCGATGTATACAAACATAACTTTTTGTTAAAGTACATGTATTTTTTATCACTGTTTAGATATGTATTACAAAATTAACACGAAACATCAATACGTTGTCGGAAAATTACAACAGATCATATATTAACATAATTTAGTGAAAAGATTTTACAATCAGCAAACTACTCAAAAACCTCTCCAGCGTTTCGAGAAAATATTTCAAAATCACAAATTCATATTTCTTTCAAATTCCAAAAATATTGTAAAAATTAAATTAAATCAAAAACTCAAACTTTTTTCAAACAAAATTCTAAAAATATTTCCAAAATTATTACAAAATCAAAGAACTTTTTTCAAAAATTCTTAAAAATATTGCATAACTTATAGCAAAAATTGTAACTTTTTCCAAAACTATAAAAATGATAATAAATTCAAAAATGTAAAAATATTCCAAAAACTCTTACAAAATCAAAAATTGAAACTTTTTTCAAAATTCCAAAAATATTCCAAAAATTAGAATAAAATCAAAAATTCAAACTTTTTCTAAATTCTAATAATATTCCAAAAATTAAAAATTTAAACTTTTTCCAAAATTCTAAAAGTATTGCAAAAACTATGACAATATCAAAAATTGAAACTTTTTCCAAAATTATAATAAAACCAAAAATTTTAAATTTTTCAAAATTCTAAAAATGTTCCAAAAATTCTTACAAAATCACAAATTGAAACTTTTTCGAAAATTCTAAAAATATTTCAAAAATTCAAAAATTTCTTTTTCAAAATTCTTAAAATATTGCAAAAATTATAACAATATCAAAAATTGAAACTTTTTCCAAAATTATAATAAAGTAAAAAATTAAAAATTTTTCAAAATTCTTAAAATATTCCAAAAATTCTTACAAAACTGAAACATTTCCAAAATTCCAAAAATATTTCAAAAACTATAACAAATTCAAAAATTTCCATTTTCAATTATATTTACGTAAGCAACAGCTAATTTTTTTTTCCAAAAAATTATCTAAAAAATAAATGAAAAAAAAATTCAAAAATAAATGAAATCATTTTTTTGACACACTTGACATTTGTTTACAAACTTATAATGCAATAAAATTCTCAATAATAATAATTTCATGTTCAATATACATTTCATTTCATACAAATAACTAATTTTATCATTTTTCTAAAAAAATAAATGAAAATCACTCTTTTGACACACTTGACATTATTTTTTTGACTAACTTATAATTCTCAATAATAATAATAAAATTTCATGTCGTACAAATAATTAATTTTATTTCTCCAAAAAATTGGTTAAAAAAATAAATACAAATCTTTCTTTTGACACACTTGACAACTTTTTTTTTACAAACTTGTAATGCCGTAATTCTCAATAATAATAATAAAATTTCATGTCAAACAAATAATTAATTTAATTTTTTCCAAAAACTTGGGTAAAAAAATAAATAAAAATCTTTCTTTTGGCACACTTGACAAAATTTTTTTGACAAACTTATAATGCCATAATTCTCAATAATAATAATAAAATTTCATGTCAAACAAATAATTAAGTTTTTTAACTACTAACTTGAGAAATCGTCATTATTTACTCGAATGCCCCAATGAGAAGTAATTTTTATCCACGACTACTAAAGAATATATGCTTTTCATGCATATGTCTTCCATTGTAATTGTATTCATTCCACAACTAGTGATTATAATTAAATTCTTCAACAGTTCTATAGTTTATTAAATATTCCCCTAACAAATTAAAAACTTCATTTGTTGGTATAGTAATATCAAAAGGTTAAAACGAGAACAATACATATATAAAATATAAAATAAAAAAGTTTTTCTATGCTATCTATGATTTACATATTATTTCAATATGGTGATAAAAACTTTAGCAGGCAAACTGGATATTAATCGAAATATTTTGAAGTCGTGGATAAAATAGCATCTTGTATTCGCATAGGATGATGGCAATTCTTTACTCGGATAATTCCCTATACTCGCTACGCTCGTTTCAGGAAACTTCATCCTCGAGAAGAATTGCCATCATTCTCAATTCATACAAGAATCTACTGTTCTCAAGCTAGGTCAATAATAATAACAAAAAATTACCTAGGTTAATAATGACAAATTTTCTTTTATTTTTAATTGAAATGAACAAAAAAACACAAACAAATAATAATTGCATTTCTTTGTTTCGTTTTATTTGTATGAAACTAAACTTCCAGGCTACTTGATGTTTTAAGATATTTAAAAAATGAAATGGAAAATGACTAATATCAAAATATAATCAAGGCAAATATGATAATTAGTGTTAGTAGTTAAAAAAATTCTATATATACCTCGGTTGAAAAGACTAATATAGACCTCGAACATTATATCCCTCGACGCTACGCGCCTCAGGATCTAAAAGTTCTCGGTCAATAATAGCTTACATCTTAACCTTGTTATATAGTGTACTATTATTTTTTTCCAAAAAATTGGGTAAAAAAATAAATAAAAATCTTTCTTTTGACACACTTGACAACATTTTTTTGACAAACTTATAATGCAATAATCTAGTTTTTGATCTCACACACTAATCCCGACCATCCAAATTTCTCCACATTCTTTGTTCCTACTCATGATCACTTAAAATGAACGTTTTTTAGGCAAAAAAATTATTTCCTTGTTTTGACACACTTGACGATTTTTATGACACACCTCCGTTACAGTTATCGAACACATCGTCCTTTCGGCTCTTACCATTGAGTGTGCCTATTTTTAGAAACTCAAAATTTTTAAAATCCCTTCAGCCGTTTTCTAGATTTCGTCGGTTGTGACGGACGGCCTAGTTGAATCTATGTCCATGTTAAAATATAAATTTTTTTTAAACTACCCATACATTTTACGTATTCTAAGTACATTCACACTACATAGCTAAGATTCAGGGTTCTACCGTTGACTGAATACATGTTCATACGCCAGCGTCCCTAAGATATCACCTTTGCTAGTGATATCTCGCTACTATTGTCAGTGTACCTGTACCAGGTATTGACAGGTATCTAATCATCCTTTTCTCTTTTCTAAATACATCCAATGTCCAAACACATCCAAAATTTAATTTGTTTTTAATATATTGCATATATAATCTAAAAAATTTCATCCAGATAACGACTACTGAATATCATTATTTTTGTACTTTAAATACATCCAAATACATTGAAATTCATCCAAATACCTCAAATACAAATTTTAACAAAACCAAATCCTTTTTAATCACCATTTACAAGTATAGTAGTTTTTATATAAAGTATTCGTAAATACTCTACATTCAAATGTATTTTTATCAAATATAATTTCGGTTGAGTATAACATTTTCTCTGTTTCTTTTTTCTTTGTACGTATTTTTTGAGTACAATAACAAATACAAATAATTTGAGTATTTGCAATAATTACGAGTAAATTATTACTATTTGTGCAGTGCTCTGACACGGACATTAAACCTATCTGAAAATAGACTTTTCATATACTATCGTAGAAAAAAAAAATTAAATATTGTAACATAATGAACATTAGGCAAACAAGCAAATGTTTTTGATTTATACATAGTGTCACTTTGTTTGCACTTAAGTTTGTTATATTTTATTTAGCGACTTAGTTTATACTTTATTGTATTCTCCTAAATTAAGCTTGCCAGATCGCCCGGCTAAAGCCGGACTCGCCCGGCTTTTTTTGGTAAAACTTGGCTGAAAAATCGCCCGGTTCGGACGCCCGGATTTCTAAACAAAATCCGGAAATCGCCCGGATTTTTCCAACATTTGTTCAATGAAAAAAAAAATATATATATAATATTAATTCGTTTTATAGTCAAAATTTTAATAATCTGTATCTTTCTTATTCAAATATGTTTCACATGTTAAATCGTGTTATTTTCAATGTTTCATATGAAAATATATAAACAATTGACATCATTTCAACGTTTTATAATTTATATATTGTGCTCTCGTTCGTTCAATCGTTTGCTGCAAATCGTGGAGTTTGGTTTAGTTATCCCAGCGGCGGCCAATACGACAACTGAGCGCGTATTTTCTCACATCAATGACATTTGGACAAAAGAAAAAGGCAAATTGACACTGGAAAACGTTCGGGCACAATTGATGGTAAAATTCAACTGGAAGGAGACATGTCCAGAGTTTTATACAAAAATAAAAGAAGATGCTGGTTTTCTCCAAAAAGTTGCTGGAAGTGAAAAATACAAAATAAGAGCTGATAGTTTGTTTGGTACTCAAGAGAGTGGACAGTCATCGACTTCGATGGAGATTGATTGAATACAATGTTGACAATTTAAGCATAGAACTCTTTCTGTAATAAACAGAATTAAAAATATTATTAACAAAATATATTTCAACATTTCGAAGCAATAAAGAGTTTTCAAAGGTTATTTATGAAAAAACATAGTCTTTTTGTTTTCTTCTTTTCTGACCGATTTTTAAAAATTTTGTATTTCGCCCGGATTTCGCCCGGCTTTTCAAATGGAAATTTTGACACTTGTCGCCCGGATTTTGCCCGGATTTATAAAAAAACCGCCCGGATTTTCCGGCCCGGAATGCCTCCAAAAAAAATCTGGCAAGCTTATCCTAAATGGTTTTAATTGTTTTAAAGTTCGTTACACTGGGAAAGTATATAGTTCTTGGTAAGAAAACTGATAAGGTTCAATTTTTTTAGTTTAAAGTAGCGACGTATAGCAAAACAAGGAAACCGAAATAAGAAAATAATGTACCACTTTTCATCAAAATTGAATCAACGCACTCAAAGTTATTGAAACTTCAAATAAACAGTTTTTTTGAAGATTTCTTTCCCTGCTTTACCCAAGCTTGCCACAAATCGCCCAGTACGCCTATTCCGGCATTTCTCTGTGATTTGGGAATTGAAAAAATGCAGTAAATGAAATAAAGAAATATTTTCTAATATAAATTTGTTATTTCTCGCGACACGGAAAACTAGCTATGAAAAAATTGCTAAATTATATTTCTCAATTCCTAATTCACAATGTACCGGACTAGGGCTACAGAACTATGATAAACTGCAATAATAGCATTATGTAAAGAGTGTAATTAAAATCGAATCACCGGACTTAAACTGATTGATGTTTCAAATAAATAATTGCTCCAGATAGCCCAATATCGTCCAAAATGCAACCAATGATGAGTGTGCTGTGTCAGAATCGCAACACTTCAGAATCGCAAATCGTTACACACATGAATAAAAGGTTGAAAAAGAAAAAAATTTACAGAATGTGACAAACTTAAAGTTGGGATGTGGGACTAGAATACAAAAAACACTAATGCCCTATAATACCATATTTGATCAAAACGGAAAGTCATAGGTCTTAATGTTTTAAATAACCAGATGTTTGGAAGACCATCCATCCTTTATTCTTTAACCACATATCACCCTTAACCATGTACCAAAGTTTTATAAGGTCCCTTGCACTTTTTTAGTTGTGCTAACAATCCTAAAGCAAACTGGAAATTTTTTGCAATAAATGAATCAAAAATATCGTACAAATTATAAATATGTAATCATAAGTTTATGAAAATGAATATAAATAATGCTAGAATTTTAACCGCATTTATCTCTTAATTTTTTTAATTGATTATTGGCCACAAGCCAACGTTGTCCAAATGTTTGTGTCTACTTACATTTCTCTTTAAATTTCAAGAACAGATTCTTTAATATTTTTTGTACACTATTTTCTATTGATATTAGCACATGTTGTTTTCACTTGTTGTAATATGTAACTTTATTTTTATTTTTCATTTGATTGATTTAAATCCATGAATTTATTTACAATTATAGGTTACGTTCCTTCGGAATAAATAGATTAAAATTTTGTCTAGGTAATCCTTTTTTAAATGTTTCTTAAATAAAGCGCTATATTTTTGACTTCTTGGGTGGTATCTTTGTTTGTACGACCTTGTATCCGTAAGCTCCGAACAATTAATTATAAATAAATTCAGTTTCTCATCTTGTGTTATGTTAATTTTGCCGCAGTAACTTTATCGAACCAACATTTTAGGCAAATGCAATTCCAGATGTTTATAAAGCGCTTGAGCATAAGGGTTATAAAAACTGCCAACAAGTAATCTTTGTTTTTTTTAATAAAATAAGTTGATTAAAAGAAATTACAATAGCTGTGTCATAAAAACAAATAAAAATCTTCGTTCGACAACAACATGCATTCTGAAGTGTTGATGGACGTACATTATTATTTTTTTCCCCTATTTTTTGATGTGAAACATTTGATACAAATAAATTTTATAAGAATGAAAATTAATTTGAACTTTTTTGATTTTATTCATAATTCTGTGTTGATGAATACAAAAAATACAAATTTCGATAATTTGGTGTTGGTATGTGTGTGTATGTGTGTGTTTTACTGTGTAAAACTATCTCCCTTGCTCGTGATCCTGTTGTATCCCTTCGGTACCACCAATTAAGGCATTCCTTTGCAGGGCAGGGGTTGAGTGTAGTACTCTCTTGTGTATTATAATGTGGTGTTGTCGTGGTTTTGCTGCGTAGTGTTGAGCATAACTGCTCTTCGTCCGTCTTGTCTCAGCCGTTTCATCATTGATTCTGCCAAATGCCGTTCATTAAGTCTCCGTGTATATGCTTCGTGTTGGTCCGTTACGTGCTTATACTTGTATAATTACTCACGTTAACATCTATGGCCTGAGATCATCTGCGTCAAATAATGGTTGATTTCACCGTGTTTCCTTGTTGTTGCTTTTACATCAAAGATGTTTGATAAAGTCTTCTCGTGTTCGTTGACCACTACCACTTTTCTGTTTCTATATGCAGAGCCTTTTGCTGTAAAATCGATCGACGAGTAGGATCGTAATAATATTTGCGGCCTTATCAGACATCGTGCGGAAAGCGCGGCATATGCCCAAAGATGTCAGTCTGTAGGCCGTTTTGATAGGTCTAATATGAGATGGTGTTTCATCGCTGAAGAACATATGGGCGCCGCATACATTTATATTGATGTGATACCGAGAAGCTTCCTGATCGCGCGTTGTCTAGGGCCGCCATTGATTGGCATAATCCTTGTAAGAGCAGCCCAACTCATTAGGCTTTGTCACCAGCGTACATCAGGTGGTTTTTGAAGATGGTTCTCTGGTAGATGAGTCTGTGGTAGAATGGCTCCAAAGTACCGCCAAATGTTATGGTCTGTCCACCAACTTGGGTATCGATACTTTACACAACTTTTTGTGTACTTATTAGTTAGACTACCATTTTCTGATCGGCTAACTCTAGTCCTGTATTTTTCAACCCAATATTGCTCTAACGCTGATTATGGTCTGGATACAGTTGGTAATAATATTCGTGAGGTCTTTGACTACAACAACTATGGCAATGTTATCTGCATAGCCGATAATCGTTGTTTATTTGGGCATACGTACTCTGAGTACACCATCGTACATGATGTTCCATAACAGTGGTCTAAGGATCGATTCCTGGGGCACCTCCCTGTTATATTGCACTTCTTCGAATCTGCTTCGGTATCATAGGCCAGAGATCTTCCTGTTAAGTAACTAGCTATTGTACAGTATTGTTAATACCAATACCAAAGAAACAGTATTCTTTGTCACCCTCTAGGAAGCTTTTACCTCTCAATGGGTTATGCGCTTGTATGTGTGTGACGTGTGTGTTTATTTTGAAAAATTTTAAAAAAGTAATTTTATAAATTGCACTATCAACTTTTATGTTTCACATCTCCCGATGTCCCGTGACAGCCTCTTTTTTTTTTAAATATTATACTAAATACTAAATCCTACACTGAAAACATAATGTTCTATTTCCAACCGAAATGATGTTCTCGCAACCTCGTTACGAGATCGAATATGACGAATCGATCCCCGAACTTTATTCAATAGTATAGACCTGAACAGTTGATGATTTTTCGTCAAGTAAGCACGTGCTATATTTCATTAAAAATCCATTAAATATTAACTTTAAAGAGTTTAAAAAGTTATGTTTTTGACTTGGCTCCACACTTTTCTCGAAAACTACTAAGGGGTTTTAATAATCCAAAAACCTTTCGATTCGTTATAAAAAATACTGTTACGGTTATATCAAAATCATAACGAAATACAACATAAAACTCAATTCAATTCAACATAAATAAACACCCTATAGCATATTCATAACGATGATCAGTTTCCGATGATTATTAAAACAATAAAAAAACAACTGGATGAAATGCAGAGCATTTTTGTTGTATTTACAGTTGAGGGACAAACAAAAATTATTTCTTATTTTGTTTAAACGAACATTCCGGATGAAAGATGTTTAGTATAACGATCGATTTTTCTAGAATCAAAGGGATATTATTAAAGCAGATTTCTTAGACAGAATAAATTAATTGTAAACGAAACACTGTATCGTGAATATAAAACCGAGTAAATAGAAGTAAAATTTTAAATTAGTTTTTGTAAATAAAATTTTAACCGTTATTAAATAGAAGTCTTGTGTATTATTTTGGACGCTGTGTTTCTACTAAAAATTTCTACATCCAACCGTTAGAGTTTCTGAAGCTATAGGAAGAATATTCTAGATAGGAATATTGTTGTTGTATTGTTTTTCTGTTGTTGTGGAACAATAACGGTGTTGAATGCTAAATAAAACCTAGTGTTTTGCTTGCTAATCAGTGATCGACTCTAGAATGTGTTTTGGGAATTGCGTTTATTGAATTGAGAGTAAGGCCAATTCGAAGTAAAGTTGAAAAACGTGACATTGGTGATATCGGCGGATTAGTAATCTGTTAATAATGGTTTTCTTAAGTGAGTTAAAAGATCCTGAATTAAAGAAAGAACAACCTGGATTGTCAACGACCGGAAACAAAATTGAATTGATGCTACAGTCGAAAAGCTATAGAAGCGAGTAGAATTTTTATGGATTGTTGCGGAAACAACAACTTCATTGTTATCTGCAAATTTCGATTTTGCGCAGTTAATGGCTATGAGGCAACAAATGAATTTGAATATAAATCAGATGAATGCTAATCTGGTTGCCAATAAGCAGGAAATGAATCAGCAATTAGATGCTGGAAATGCCAATATAAATACAGTAAATATAAATATGGCTGCTATGCTAATAAGAAAAAAATTACTGCAACACTTGCTGTAAATAGAGATGAGATCAACATTTAGATTGGAAACTTCTTCAAATTTCGACGAAAGTCGATGTAAAAGTCGAGAAAATTCAAAGTTAAATTTTGGTATTTGAGTGCAGCACCGCATCAGTTAAACTAAGACGAGCTATTCTAAAGGGGCGTAAGCTGGCTTCCATAACCGATTGCCCCATAACTTTTAACCATGTTTCGAGATTAACAAGTAAACCAGCAGGAAGATACCGAATACAGACGGTAGCTGGGGCAAAGACAAGGAAATGGTCAACATAGAAATCGGGAATAAATTTCAACATGAAGTGGTTGCAGCTGATATCGTAGATGAAGTCATCCTGAGAATGGACTTAATGGTGCCAAATGGATTCGTTATTGATGCTGGAAAAGGAGTACTCACGTACGGAAATGTTGAGTTGCCACTCCAGTTTAATAGCGAGGAATCAAGTTCCATTCGTCGAATAATATTAGAGCATAGAAAAAAGCTGCCACCCCAACCAGAAACAATCATCTTGGGAAAATTAGAAGAATCTGGGTCACCCAGGTTGTGGGTTGTGGAAACCAACAAAGCAGATCAGAATCACAAAGAAGTCATTATGCGTTAGTTAGATCAGATGCTGATTGCTGACTGAAGAAGTATAAAGCGTTAGTAAGATCTGATGCTGACTTCAAAATACCAGTGAGCGTATTAAATCTGTCAGATACATAGCAATATTTAAGACAGGGTCAATCGTAGGGCAATGCAAAGAGTTAGCTAAAATAACAAAACATCAACAGCAACACAGAACACCAAAAAGCAATAATGGAACAACTTGTGCAAAAAAAGAAAGAAGTTCTTTCAGCAGAACAGAAGAAAGCAGTTCGTCAATTGCTTGAGCGGCACAAGTCTGTATTCTGCAGTACACATGAAATAAATGACAGATCACAAAACAAATATCGCAAAACTTCGTATTGACTGAAATCATTGTCATGGGCAGACTTTTTTTTTTAATTTTTTTTTTATAAAAGTATCGATATATCATGTATTTATTATATCAATACTTCTCGGTTCTGTAATTCTAATTCAGTAAATCCATATATTGGTTTTGACTGGATTCGAACCGTCGACCCTAACAATGTATATAGACTAGTGTTTTGACACACTCGGCTATACATCGCTAAAGACTTAGATGACTTGAGGAACTTGGCGGTGTTCACTTGTGTGTTCACTTTTGTGACTTCAGTGTTAACATTTCAAGGAAGAAGTTAAGTATTTGTGGCACAAAGTTATGACTGAGTGAATTCATACAGATTCTGACAAGATTGCAGTAGTTATAAACTGGCCAAGGCCGAAGAACCTACCTGAACTACGAAGATTCCTTGGAGTATGCACATATGTGTTTTAGAATTTGGTATTTGTTGTGTTTAAAATGAAATAAACAATTAAAAACGCATGTCTTGATAATCGGCCGATTAATAGGACGAAAAAGCCGATACCGATTAATTGGCAAAATGACCGATATGGCCGATTGCCGATTATCTACCGATTAATCGGTGCAACCCTAATTTGAATTATACTAATAACAAATAGTTATACGTCTGGCCTACTGTGATATTGAAAATTATCAAATAATTTTTGAAATAATTAACTGATATCCCAGGAAGCCAACTTATAAATCATAAAAAATATATAAAGAAATGAAAAATGGCAAAAAATTTTCTAAACGAATTCCCTTCGTTCGTTGATAAATTCTCATATTTTTTTGGAAAATTCCTCATGCAAGTGGTATTGATAATAGCCCTCGGCATACAGCCTTGCTTTCGAAATTTTCGCAAAAAGTTATTTCGAATTATCACCGCCCTTGGGAAATTACTACTGAAAATTTTTTGCCTTAGTTTTATTTTAATTTAACCCAATGAAATTCTCTAAAATGTAATGACATCATTCAATTTCATCAATAACATTAGAATTATACTAATAACAAATAGTTATACGTCTGGCCTACTGGGATATTAAAAATTATCAGCTTAATTTTGAAATAATTAACTGATATCGCAGTAGCCAATGTATAATTTATAAAAAATATATAAAGAAATGAAAAATGGCAAAACATTTTCTAATCGAATTCCCCTCGTTCGTTGATAAATTCTCATAATTTTTTGAAAAATTCCTCACGCAAGTGGTATTGATAAAAGCCCTCGACCTACGGCCTCGTGCTTTTATCAATATACTTGCTTTCGAAATTTTTGGCAAAAAATTATTTCGAATTATCACCGCCCTTGGAAAATTACAACTGAAAATTATACAGTCTTTGATTGTTTGATATTTGTTATATTCATATAAAAATGTCCTTGTTGCCATATCATGTTTTTAATTTTCTAAAATTTAAGCCAACGTAGTAAGGAATGCAATTAATGGAGAAATTTTAAACATTTATTTATTTTTATGCCATATCCTTAATTTTGATCTAGATCAATCAAAAAATTTGATAAAAGACTTCATGCCTACGGTGACCATTTTTTGGAAAGGAAAATACAGGACATAAATTAACTAAAATTTTATGCTAAAAAAATAACGGCCCTCTGCTACCTACCTCAAGTAAAAGTGTGTTAAAAAAAATAATTATATAAGTTATTTATTATTATTAATATTATAAAAATTAAATGAATCTAATATAGTCCCTGGGCCTACGCCGATTTCATTTGGTGATTACCACATATTTTTTACTTGGTGAAGCTCCTGTCCTTGACGAGTCCAAAACTTTTGTTCTGCCATTTTTCTCGATTTGGCCGCTTTTTCGTTCGGCAATCTCCGAAACATGCCGATTTCCCGGGTCTTGTAAATTTCATGAGGGTAACCTTGTCCGACAAAAATTTGTCTGCTTTTGTCAAGTTCGACAGCCAAAATATACCAAAATATCAGTTGTCGGACTCGACAATGACAGACACATTACCCTCGTGATCTAAAGCAGTTAAAAAAAATGTGGTAGCAAATTTACAAGATCGCGGGAAATCGACATTTTTCGAAGCTTGTCGAACGAAAAATCTGCCGATTTGAGGAAAATGGCAGAACAAAAGTTTTCGAGCTCGTCAAGGACTAGCGCCTCACGAAGTATAAAATTTGTAATCATCAAATGAAATCGGCGTGGGCCCAGGGACTAATAACACACGTCTTTTTGACTAGAATACTAAGATTAAATACTAAATTTAATTTTATTTTATTCAAAGAAGTACCCAATTTTTTGCTCGCTAAAGTAGCTTTCTAGTGTTTATCGGTTGTAATGGCTGGTCGGCGACAGACAAATATTTGTTTTTGCTGTTTGAGAATCTTTAGGACCTAAAACGTTTAAAAATGCCAAAAAGTGGGGCTGTGATTTTGACATTTGGCTCGATATTGTAATACTTTAGACAAATTTAGACAAATTTTTGGGAAATCTAGAGAAATTATTATTTTAAATGCATATTCCTGTAAAGTTTATGCAAAAAAAGAGGACATTTGCATATCAAATTAAGAAATAAGGGACATTGTACTGTCCTGTATTTGCAAAAAAATCTCAAGGGACAGCATGGCAAAAAACAAGACAGTCCTGTAAAATACAGGACGGATGGTCACCGTATTCATGCCTCACCTTCAGAGATTTCATGCCTCGACGGGATTTTTGATACTTATAATAATAATATTTGAAATTCAAGCGCCATTCGTTTGCTTGTATCTTCATGCCATAGAACTTTTTGTGGAATTTCTGTTCACAGAAAAAATGTATCTAGTAAAAGACAATCAGAATCTGTCGACAGAAATTGATAAACAAATTATGTTAGGCAGTCGATTTTAAATTATTAAATATATACATTATTAGGGATTATTGAAGAAACATTTGTTTTATGATCCTTTTTTCGTTGAATCGTGGTCTATATTTTCAAATCGAAATTCAATATTGATATTGCCAAAAATATAAGATAATAACTGTAACCAATAGAACTGTTATTAACAATAAATTAAAAATAATAATGGATTTCTTTCTTTTTCTTTTCAGTTGTCGGTGATTGAACGCCAGGTGTTTGATTTCCTTGGATACATGTGGGCACCAATTTTTATAAATTTTCTTCACATAATAGTTATCATCTTTGGAATATTTGGCGCATATCAACTGCGAATCAAATATATTGTTACAGTAAGTTGATTACTTCGAAATTATTAATACAAATTGAATCCCTTCAATATTAAAACAATATGCACTCCATATATATTACGAATGTGAGAAAGAATTCATTGAAACGAAATTCGTTAAAATTTTATCTTCAATAAATTTATTCATTATGTATATTGGTCTGCAACGGATGAATTAGTTTGTCGCACGATATTTTATTTCTTAAAGTAGATATGACAGATATAACATTACGTTAATTACTTATATGACTATAATTTTTTTAATTTCTTACAATTCGTGTTACACAGTCTGACTAATAATACAAATTGTATTGAAAAAGGTAAATACAATATATGTACATAAATAAATAATCAATATCTGTCTGACTCAGAACTTAAACCGAAACAATCCAATCCGAAGGAAATTTAAATAAAGAACTATATTTTGTTTCGTTTATAAGTTTAGTCATTTAACTTTTTTATTTGTTTGTTTTTGGTTGTCTTAAATAATTCTTTTACCTAACTGCGCTTGTTTGTAAGTTCAATTTTACAGCAAATCTAAAGTTAGTTGCTTTTGTTTAATTTTTGGACAAACTTTTTTTTATATTTTCGTTATAAATTTGTTAATTTCCGGTTTTATAAATTTATATGTTTTTTTTATTGCGAGCGGTAAAAGTTATAATTTCCTGGTCTCAGCGCTATAATGTTGATAGGAATTTGAATTTTAATTTGCATAAAGATCAGTGGACTTACGAAGATAAGGTTGTTATATCAGTGCAAATCAAACTAATGCAGAAAGAAAAACTTAGTGATGTGATAATTCACTTTTTAGTATCTTCTTTTTCTGTAGTAGATTACAGAGTTGTTTGTCAAAACCCAAAGTGAGCCTAAAACATTGATTTTTTATGGGAGCGTCTCGAAGCTGAACTAATTGGTTCCATAGACCAAGTAGTACTGCGACCTAAAGATCTATTTTGCTTAACCCTGATCTTGTTATACTGCAGATCACGTCGATGTCATTGACTGACTGGACTAGAATGTGCAATGTGGCCGAATCCAAGCCCCTTAACATAGTTAATTAGCTGGATTGGACTAGTGACTCTTGACCGAGCTTAATGTATCTACGTCATTGCAAGTTCTGAGCAGTTTCAGATAACATGTGCCATGGTTTCTACCGCCGAGTTGCAGAATCTACATCTATCGGAGGCAGCAAGGCCTAGTTAGTTAAGATGATGATTTATCGAACCCAAGAACTTCCCGCATACTCCATATTTGTCTATTTTGTTCGTTTCCAACTGTTATCCAATGCATTTGAGAAAACTCTTGGTCAGTCCTAAGCATGGCTCTGTTCCAATAAACTTTGTAGTGGCGCCCTTGACTAGCAAGTCTGATACTACATTGCCGTGTGCTCCTGTGTGAACAGGTAGTCACACAAGTGTGACTCGGTTAGTTTAACATGCCATACCAGCTTTGAATCAAACCGCGTCGAATTCCGAGTCAAAAACGTCGACAGTCAGAAATAATGTATATATGTGTGCTATATTCTCAGTTTAGAGTGGATCCTTAGATGACCGCTCAGGTTACTAGGTTTGAGTGTTTCGACGAGCTGCAGTCTGTTAGCACTAGATGCTGCTGCAGATCTGAAGTTTGGGTGGAATAGAGTCTAGTGAAACTTCTTTCTAGTTTTCATATTTCATACTTTTAAGTTGAATAATTATTAAATTTTCTTGTTTTTTCACCTCCAGAGGAACATATGTAATGTAATTAAGCAACTTATGACCTCTTTCAAGATTTTTATTAAGCTTTTTTATTCCAATTATAACTACATATCATAGCTAATAAATATTTATAGTGCATCTTTTTGATAGGTTTTAGTTTATATCAATATTTTAATGATGAAATAAAAATATTTAACTTTAAACCTTTGTCTGATAACAAGTTTTTTGAATTTTATTATTACATATACTTGTATGGTTATTTTTAAAAATGCATTTAAAATTGATTTATGTCGATAAGAAAGAAATCATATAAATTATTTTTTTTACTTAAAATGTAATAAAGTTTTTAAGTTTTGTTATCTTTTTATTTGCCTTTGTTGAATATTTGAAAAAATTAAATAAGTTTCGAGATAGTTATAATTGAATAGATTGAAGTGTGTCGTTCGTTGAATTTTGATTTATGATAAGATCGAAGTTCATAAAATTACTGAACATATCAACTTAAGATATTATTTTAACATATAAGACAACAATTGTGAAATTGTGCAGTCAGAAACATCTTTCTTTTCCAATACTCCATCTCATATTCTAGAGAAGTTTCTATATGCAAAGCTCTTTGGAAATTTCTAATTAGTATAGTTACCAATTGAAGAACAGAAGAGCTATGGAAAACAATAATGAACTGACCAAATTAAGTAAATAAAACAAAAGTTTATACTAGATGCACATATTTAAAAATTTGTTGTCTATCTATCTATCTATATAAATAAACATGTATATGTTCGTTTGTTCAAAATAGGTAATCTCCGAAAGTACTTGATCGATTCTTTTAAAATTCGGACACAACGTTGCTTTCGTATACAGGAAGGTTTATATAGTTTTATATATAGTTTAGCCGTCATGTTTTCCAATGTAGGCTGTCAACAAGTACAAGTGTCCCTCACCTGTATTAATTTTATTTCACTCCATTTATGATCGAGTTTCACTTGAAGACTTAATTTAATCGATTAGTTTTGTATGGGTGATCACCCATTCAAAATAGTATAATAACACCAAAAAAATATAGTATAGCAATAGTATAGTAAAGTGACCACCCAAATATTGTTATATCCAATTTATCAACCATATTGATTAATTTTAAGACCGGTGTGTTGATTTTTATTAATGGTTTTTCTTAAAAACGCTTTAAACTAAATGTAAGCCGAACCAGGATTTCGAATTCGAGTCCAAGATCTCCCACACACATCCATACATTTATTTACAAACTACCATACATCTGATCCATTTCATTATTTTCCAATGCATGGAAATTGGATCTATTGAATATGTAATACCAAAAACTTCTACAACAAGTGGCATTTTGGGAGATAATTTTTATGAAAACTTTAACCGTAATATTGTTTTAGAGTTAATTATTCGTTTCCTGGAAAAAAAAATTATTTAAATTTAATCGAGTAAATAAAGAATTAGTAAAAATACAATTATTGAACATATCTTAGTTTTTCATCGTTGATGGCAATAATGGATTGAATGCGGGCTGCGGAATTTTTAAAAATAAATAAAAAGGTCTTTCGTTTCCATACTACAAGATGTTCTTCACGAAAAAAACGATTTAGTGCATTTGTTCAAAACAACAATTGGCATGATTCTATGTGATACACAAAATTTTCAATAATTCAGGTTGACAAAACGCTTGCTAGAGGACATGTGAGAAGATTCAATGCTCCAACTATAAACGAAATGACAATTGTTATAATCGGCGATCAATTTCAACTTAGAGATATTTTTTTTCATAAGAGATTGATTAATGATTTGAGATAATGAAGATAATCACATTTGGAAACGCCGTCATTCGTCAATTGTTTCACCGATAGATCGGAGATACGTATATGCAAACACATTCGATAGTCATCCGTTTAAATTAAGCCATGCTTTTCTCTGAAGTACCAGTTTATTTGCGAGAGTCAATTTAATATGACGGTTATTCACAACTAACGTTGGTAGACTAACGATTTTGTCATCTTCATTTACAAACATCCACGTCATATGTATGAGTACATTCAAGATGCAATTGCGTATGTTTGTTACTACGGGCGTCTAGACCTATCCATTACATTCACATGCAATCCCGGCTGGGACGATATACAAATTTAGTTCCTGTGCACTTACCGTTAGATAGTCATGACATCACAGCACGAGTTTTCATACAGATTTGCAATCGCTGATGAATTTTATGGTAAATCATGAAGTGTTTGAGTCTGGGTACTGTTGGATGTACTCTGTGGAATGACATAAAAGAGGATTGTTTGCACACGCTCATATTCTAATCTGGCTCAAAACAAAATTATTTCAAATGCACACTTCAAATATCCAATGCTAACTTCGATAAGGATTTGTAGGAAGTTGTGACGAAAACTATTTAAAAATAACCTTGCAGAACACTGAATCTAAATTCAGAATGCATAATAGACGGAAAACACTCAAAGCTATATCCTCAAGAATTAGTAGCCAATACAGTTACAAGAAACCATAAATATTCTTTATACAAAATATGATCGGCAGCAGATGGCGGTAAATTAACAACCATAGATATGCGAAACGGGAACATCGAAATAGATTACAACCGGTGGTTGTTCCATATTCGAATTTGCTACCAGGAACATATAGAGCGTACATAAACGTGGAATACAGTATCTCCGTTAAATCAGTCAAATACGTTTATTAGTATATACGTTAATAACGGCAGCAACATTTCAGTTTTTAGCGTGCCACAATACATAAACAGCAATTGTGTTTCGAATTTTTTCTTTGGCCTAAACATGAACGAAGTTCAGCTGTTATTGATTTAGCAGTACATCTAGAAAATGAACAGCGCATATATATCACACCCGTAAATATGCAACAAAACGCCTTGAATCTACCACCTACAACTTTAACCGCTTTCTTTGCGATATGTCAAAATGACGCGTTCTCGAAAACACTGCTGTATTCAGAAGTACCTATACGTACCTAATATGGAATCCAAATAAAAAATTATTTATATACGAGGTAAAAAAGAAGAGTGAGTCGATGAAAAACCTGCCATATTGAAAAAACTACTACAGGCAGACTGTATCCCATCCCAAACGTGTTTATTTTAGAACCACAGACACAGGGATGTGTGCATTAATTACACGTGCAACACGTCACCTCCACGCCAAGTTAGGGCTTTGTTCGCAATCATACTGACCGTTTGCTCTTCTTCATCTACAACAAATAATGGGAAAAACACATGGCACATGGTTGAAGATATGGAGTTCACAAAGAAATGTACAACGAAGCGTTAATAATAATTAAAGGTCTGTGCTTAGTAATCGCGAGCTTTGTTCTAAATCAATTATGAGTGCCACCGCCGAATTGATCTGCTGCTGCTGCTTCGATCAATGTAGAATGACGTTTTTAATATAAATGCAATACGGATGATATGCTAATTCAATTTAAAAGATTCCAATTTTCAATTCCATTGGCATTTGCAATTACCATTAACAAAGTTCATGTTCAATCATTAGAAGTTTTCGGTTCAGATCTAGAACAGATTGCCTCTCACATGTACAATTTTATGTTGCGTGTTCTACTAGACAAACTAGATGGCAAACTACGTGGCAAACTAGATAATCCATAACTATATATCTCTATGTAGTTACAATCTCTTTATCAATAGAACAACAACAAATATTGTTTACCCAGAAGCATCGTAAAATTAAACATATTAGAAACGTGTGCGCTCTCTTTTATTCGTTTTTTTTTTTCATTAAACCTGACTGAGGCACAGCAACGCGTGGCTGGGTCCAGCTAGTGTATAATATCGACTTGCGAAAAAAATAATAAACCAATTGCATGTAAAAAATATCCAAGGTCGACTTTCATATTTAGTCATCAAAATTTAAGAATGTTATTTAAAAAAAATTATTATTCCAAGCAAATTGTTTATTGTCTTTCTAAACAATCAAATAGATATATGCACTATACATTAACATACTTTCAAACCGATATTCTTCTAAACCAACTGTTGATTGTGCTTTTGTTAAAATAAGTTAGTACGTGATTTGATGCTAATTCTTTTAAAAAGTTTATAAACATGTTTATCCGAATTTAAACAATGGGTTTTCCTGAAATTTTTATGGATCCTGTTGTTTGTTTGATTCAAGTTAACATCTTATGTTGTGTTAAAGTAAGAGTAACTTAATGTTTTGTATTATAAGAAAAAATGGATCAAATTGTTAAAAACAGATTCAATATAGGTCAGCTTCAGATTAATACTTTTAGAACAGAAAGGTATGTTTATCGATTGTTAAAATATCAAGTGCTGTTGACTTCTAACGCCGTACGATTGAAAGAATTTCCTCACATGTTTGTTTTCTGCTGAGTAAATTTCGATTTTCGAAGTTTTGCATTTATAGTTAATTTTTCAATTTTTTTTTAAATATATTTGCTCAGTTTGATTGACTACAACTTCATCACTTATCCAAAAAGCATTTCGACATCTATATTAATTTAATAATCACTTATATTGTTATGGTCAAGTAATATTCATTTTGAGCGAGTTTGGTGCCGTTTGAAAGATTTTACTTGCATTTCACAGTTTTTAAAATATTACTGTCACGTTTTTCAACTTTACTTTGAATTGGTCTTACTCTCAATTCGATAAACGTAATTCCTAAATCACCTTCTGGATTCGATCACTGATTAGTAAGAAAAAACCATCAGGTTTTATTATGTATTCAACACCGCTTTTGTTTCACAACAACAGTTTCTGATCTAAAATATTCTTCCAATAGCTTCAAAAACTACAACGGTTGATTTCCAGTTGACAGGGATCAAAATAATACACAAAATTTCTCTTAAAAAACACTTAAAACTTTATTCACAATTAAATTTCACTTAACATAATTACATTCCATTTAAACTATTTACACTATCGCAGTCTAATTTAAATTAATTTACATTTTTCAAAAAGGATTTCTTATATACAATTTTTCTTAATTTATCAAACGTTCTAGGTAAATCTAATCTTTAAAAAGGCAGCTCCAGAAATTATGATGTAACCTACTTCATTATTTTATTTCATTATTATTTTATTTATTTCAAGGTTCAAACCTTTTTCTTAGAAAAATGTGACGGTGATTTGAGTTTTAAAATATTGTATTAGCGGCATTCTTTTACAAATTGAACATATTTGGACAAAATCTGACCGACACTTTTTTGATTTGACTGAAATATTTTTATGGGTTTTGTATCGAAAAAAAAGATATTCAAAAATTCATAACTTCAGTTCTATTAAAGATAGAAACTTCTGTTTTGTTTTAAAGTTAAAAGATGCTAGTTCTAAAATAAAATCAATAAAGGTTATTAACAAATTCCTATTGTTATAAACAAATAAAATGTTAAAATAAATTTTTAGTCGCTATCTAACAAAAATAATGAGTGTTTAGTACGACCATCGTATTCTATGTTCAATTTTCTATAAAAAACGTATATTTAATTAATTGAGAAATGAGTTTTACTGTTACAAATAAATTAATTTTTCCAGCCCGGGACGACAAAAAATAATTTTTTTTCGTTCCGCGGTTTTCTAGATTTCGTCGGTTGTGACGGCCGGCATACATACATACATCGAGAAATGACAAAAAAGTGGGTCTTTTAGACCGAACTAAAACACGTTATTTGCACTTATGTCCTATACAAGAACGCTACCGCACTTCCGCACAGTAAACCACAATTTTTAATAAAAAAAATATCATCTCGCTTAGGGTGCGTATATGTTAGAGCTTCGTGCTTTCATGCTTTCAAATAAGTTTTTATGTTGAAACATCGATAAAAGATTCAAGTATCTAGTCAAGCGTCGATAGACTAGTTATATTTTTTCGACGCCATTATCGAAGCCTATGATCGATGCTCATTTTATTTATTTCATGAAAAAATGCATAAAAATAAAAATATTAGTTTTAATTAATTTAATTTTATGAAGCTTACGAAAAATTGTTAATTAATTTAATTTTGTTATATTTAAGTTTATTTTATTTATTTTTGTAAATTGTGTTAAAATTCTCGAAGCTCCGGGATAAACACTGAAACAGAGTAGCACTATTCAACGCTTTTATCACTGTTTGACTCGATGCTTGACTCGTTTATCGAAGCTCCAACATAACGCTTATACATAAACGAAAATGAACGCAGATAAAAGAGAATTACGTTAAATTTGGATATTAAAAAAGGAATTGAGTCACGCAATGAAAAATTTTAAAACCAGAAAAGAAAAGTAAAAGGGATGTATTTACTCTTTGGCACAGTTCAGATATTTTTTGGTTTTCATTAAAAAATCGATTTTTTTGATTTGTATCTGATTTAATATCGTTTATTTTTCTTTTTATTCTTTTAAAATAAAGAAAACAATTAAAATTCTTTATTAATCTAAATAAGTCAAACTTATTTTATTAATCCATAATTAAAATCAAAGTATAAGTGTATAACATAACGAATCTGTACCCTATTTCACCAAACTTACAAATTTGTAATTTCATGCAAATTTTCACAAATTTTGTAAAAATTCGTATGAAATTACAAATTTGTAAGTTTGGTGAAATAGGGTACTGGTCAAATGGCAGTTAAAACTTGTTATATTGTTGCATCGGAGACCTCACTGAGGTTTATCGGTATAAAGAATTTTCTCAATCAAATTCAGTCATAGTTTACGACTTCTCTCATAATTGTAGTGGGAATGGGGCCTTTGCTTTGGAATTCGCTAAAATTTTAAGAAATAAAATAGGGAACTCTTTCAATGAAATTTATAAACATTGGTTTGGGGTTCCGTACTTTGAAAAAGTAAAAACGGTACCCTATTGGTGAATGTCCGTTCGAATTTCTACATAATCGATTTTCTCACCTACTATAAGTGCTATCAAGTATCAACTTGAAATTTTCTACAGTTTTAAAATGTTAGGTCAACGCCTGCTGAAAACAAAAAGTTGCAAATATGCATTTGGTTTTATCTGTATTTTATAGCATAGATAAAGAGATAGTAAAAACTTCAATCATTACAAAAGAAACAATTTTAAATAATTCACGGATATAGGAAATGTTATAAAGAGTGAATGAAAACTATAGCGGTCGACTCATAACATTTAAATGTTATTTGGAGGGGGTTGACGGTAAAAATTTTGAAAAAAAAAAATTATTTCTGACGTTAACGAACATATGAAATGTGATTTTTTTCTATTCCAAAACAATTTTTGTTGTTATTTTCGAAAGTACAGTTTTCGGCTTATTCCCAAAAATGAAAATTGAAAATATTTTCATGTAAAAAAAAAGTAAAACGTCTCCGGAATTTCTTTTTAATTACTTCGGTCTGAAAGACCTAAGTATGTATTACAATCTCGAACTAAAAGTAAAAATCTTACCCCATTGTTTTGGAATTTCTTATTTTAGAAGACTGTGAATGTCGTTTTTTTCAAAATAAATAAGACAAAACGAAGTATTTACACTAAATAGATAGGTTTTCTATCACGTTTTCTGGACTAATTCTAACAGTTGGATTAACAAATATCAGGTTGGTTCATATTAAATGTCGTTTTTTTTTATAAAAAATGTAATTATCGAAAAGGAGCATTTAGAGTAACAGGAGATATCTTCTAAAAATATGTGTGTACTAATAGGAATAGTTGGGTTGGAAAATATCAGGTATGTAATATCATTTGAAATATCGTTTTTTACAAGAGTTTTAGTTATCGAAAAAGTTTGAAAAGTTTAAATTGTCGAATGCTAAATGGAGAGATTTTTAAGTAGTTTGCGATAAATACGTAGTTTACGGTCCATTTTTAAATTAAGTTTTTTTCTACAAACTAATCGAAAGACTAGGTTCTCGGCAAGTTGTTCGATTGATTTCATATCGATCGGACGTGTGTTTAATATTTTCTGAATTTTTAATTCATTAAAAGCAAAAATATTTATAGTGAATTTTGTTAATTCAAACAGTGCAAGTTGTAATATTGAAAAAACTATAATGTGTGAAGAATCAAGTGGTTTTATTGCAGAATTAAAAAGAAAACAAAGAGATGACGATGAAATACATGAGGATATTTTAAAAACGGTAAAACAAAAAAAAATATCTTTAAAATTAACTAAAAAAAAAGTGACAGCTAGAAAACCAAAAATGAAATTAAAAGATGAAAACGAATTATTGAAAAAAGAAATTGAAAAATTTAAAGAGTTAATAAATAACCTGCAACAACAAATTAAAAAAATCTCCAAAATAAATGATAACGGATTGGATGATACGGCGAATTCAATTTTGTTAAATGCAAAACATAATAATATGGATATAGAGACGATTCACCCACCAAAACCAATAACACCAAATCCAAAGAATAACGCGAACCATCGACATCAAACAACATCCAGATCAATTTTATAGAAGATCAAAATATCCATAATGATATCGACGCAACGGCTACAGGTGAGACAACCATTACTAAAATTAATAACAAGAAACATACAAAACTTAAAATACCACCAATTTTTATTTACGATAAACAAATTGGTCACATTCAACGAGAGATTACTGAAAATTTAAATGTAAAAAATTTTCAAATTAAAAAAATAAATAAAACTAAATATTCGGTAATGAACAAAAATATAGAAGATCATAAAAAAGTTAAGCAAATGTTATTGGAAAAGGGAAGCCAATGCTACACATTTACTCCTGAACACGAAAAAAGTAAATCAGTTTTGCTTAAAGGACTGAATGCAGAAGACGATCCCGATGCAATACTACAAGAATTGAACTCCATAGAAATTGAAGAAGTAAAGTTTACCAAAATAAGTAGATTTTCTACAAATCATTCTAGGCGTAATGCATATAATACATCGATATTTATTGTACAAATATCTCCAGAAAGTAAAATTAACAATGTTTACAAAATAAAACAGCTGAATTATAGATGTATTACATGGGAAAAAATTAATAAGAAAAATACTATTACTCAATGTGTTAGATGTCAACGATATGGACATGTTGCAGTTAACTGTTCCTTAGAATACAGATGTGTGAAATGCGGACAAAATCATGGCCCTAAAAATTGCAACATTAATGAGATCAAGCCAGCAGAAGATTTATATTGTGTATTGTGTAATAAAAATGGACATCCTGCTTCATTCAAAGGTTGTCCGAAATACATAGAGATTCAGGACAACATACAGCGAAGTAAAGAAAAGTTGCAGGTAAAGAACAACATTAACAAAACGAATGTAACCAACTACATAAAACAAGGTATTAGCTTCAAAGATGTCTTGAGTAATAATAATAATAGAACAACCGTAATCAATCGTAACAAGGACGAAGAAGATAAAAAAACAGCTGATCACAATAATTTATTAGTTGATATATTAAAAAATGTAAGTAGCATTAATAATAGATTAAGTATGATAGAAAATAATATTTTAAACAATTCGAAGAGAATTGATGAACTGTATCTTAAACGGTATGGTAGTTAGTTTAAATGAAATTAATATAATATCGATTAATGTAAATTCATTAATATCTACAACCAAAAGAATTTATTTGACACAATTTTTAGAAAAATATAAGCCGGATGTTGTCCTTCTTAGTGAAACAAAGTTAAATGAACATCATAAACTGAGCTTTAACAGATATAATATGGTCAGAACAGATAGAAAAATCGACAAAAAAGGGGGAGGATCTGCCATCTTATTGAGAGAGGATATTCCCTACCACGTCATAACAAATGAATCTATTCTGAGCAATCTCTGTATAGAGACTACAATAATATCTTTAAAACTTCAAGGCAATAAAAACTTAATTTTAATATCGATATATGCATCAGAAAATTATAAAGAAAAATTTAATGATGAACTTAATAATTTATTTACAATTTTAGGTTTACATAAAAATGAAAATTATTATTTAATAGCTGGAGATCTTAATGCTAAACACAAAAGCTGGGGAAATACATCTAACAATGGTAGAGGAATTTACTTGAATAAATGGATAGACGAAAATGATATAGAATACAAATGCGAAATTGTCACTTCTGAAATTCCAACTTTTAGAACAGGATCATATCTAGATATCTGTCTGAAAGATAGAAGATTAGTTAATAAAAAAATGACTAAATCCAATAAATTGAAAACCGTTAGTTATGATAGTGATCATAGAGGATTAGTGATTGATATAAAACTCAACGGAAATAATAACTTTATTTTTGAAGAAAATAGGGAAGAAATAAAATACAATTATAAGAAAACGAATTGGCGGTTATATCAAACGACTTTAACAGAGGAGTACCACAATCTAGCAAAATGCAATCCAACCTATTTTATACCAAATAATAGAAATCTTTCTAACAAAGAAATCGATGACTATTTACTAAAACTTGAAAATCTTATTCAGAGAACGACTGAAAAATGTGTTCCTAAATACAAAACTTCCTGCGTGTATAATAAATACAGGTCGCCAATTATTGATAAACTCATGTCTATAAAAACTGTGATGATATCAAACTTATTTAAGCTGCAAAAAAAAAGTTTTAATAACTGTTATGAACTGCAGATTTTACAAGCTAAGTCGATTATTAAAAATATTAAAAAATTGATCAAAGATAATGTGAATATAGAAATTAATAAGTATTGGCATAATAGAATTTCTAAAATAAATCCCAGTAACAAAAATATGTTTAGAGAAATTAAAAAAATATTTTGTGATAAAACCACATTTGGGGTAGCCAACCGACCACCATAACTAATATTAATGGTGATTGATCTTCTGTCAAATCGTTTTTTTGTTTGTTTGTTTTCCTTTATTTCTTTGAGAGAGAAACCGGTTTATCTTCCCAAAGACGTGCGTAAATTTTTCATTTGATTCAAAATTGTACAATTATTGCGAGTTTCTTTTAAATCTATAAGAAAAAAACCTACCACAAAAAAATAATAGTTTCTCCCTCACTGCTACTATATAAAAAGAAATAAGAAAAATGACAGATTAGGATTTGATTCTAACCAAATATATAAATTTTAATCTTTTATCTATTAAAAATAAACTACACAATAATGAAAAGTTGGTCGCCAGCTAGTTTTCATAATATACTTTCAGGAAGTATACATAACTTAAATATTTGCACATTTGCATTATAAAATAATAAAATGTTCACTATTATAAAATCACTGGAAATAACACAATAAATGTAAAATACTCTCGTAATTATTTTCATTCATTTTATAAAAATTAGCACAACTAAAAATAATAGATTGTACTTTTTGTTTCGTTTTAAATTATTTAATTGTTTTTAATTTATAATTTAATACAATAGTTGGTTGTTGTAAATAAACAGAAATGCAAATGGCGAAATGAGAAATTGAATATGACATTTTAGCAAACACGATTTCTTATGTCTCTCTTCATACAATTTTAAAGTTATGTTCTCTCTATATTTATATATACTCTAAGGGGGTAGCTGATCTAAAAATAAACGATGATCACATTTTAAACAAATCCAAAATAAATGTACAGAACCTAGAAATTGATGTTCATAAAAATTACATAGTTCGTAACGATGAGGACAAACTAAATATTTTAGGCACTTATTATGAACAAATCCACGCACAAGAACCGGAGCATAATAAACCAGAGCTACAAAACAAAATATTATCAACCATGAATTATATTAAACAAAAAATGAAACATAGAAAAACTCATCAACATATGATATTTAATGAAGTATCCAAATCAGATGGGGAAAACCTAGATACTGATACATTCACGTCTCTTAGTGAAGTTGAGTATCTATTTAAACAAAGTAATAACAAAGTATCATCAGGAATTGACGATATACCAAATATAATTATCAAAAACTTACCACTTTTATTAGTTCGTCAATATTGTATTTTATTTAATAACATGTTGAACAATAACTACATACCTGTGCGGTGGAAAATTTCTAAAGTTATTCCTATAGTTAAACCTGGTAAGGATCCAACTAGCCATGAGAGTTATCGACCTATAAATCTTTTACCAAACTTTAGTAAAATTTTTGAAAAAATCATACAAATTAAGCTGAATGAGATTTTGGATAACAGTAACATTATTCCAGAAACTCAATTTGGATTTAGAAAGAAACATTCAACAATACACGCTATAAATAAGCTGACTTCTGATATTCAAAGAAAACTAATTAATAAAGAGTGCGTAGGAACTTGTCTTATCGATACAAAAACAGCATTTGATACTATGTGGATAGAAGCGTTTTTATATAAATTGTTTACAAAAGGATTACCAGAGAACTTAATCTGCATAATATATGAACTGGTAATCGGGAAAAAATTTATTGTGTCTAGTGGCAATAAAACATCAAATATAATGTTCCAAGTAAAAAATGGTCTTCAACAGGGTACTATCCTTGCGCCAACTTTCTTTAATATATATATTAGTGAAATATTTGACCATAATATTTTTCAAAATCCTGAAAACAATGGAATAACATATGCTGATGATATTACTATTTACACCAGTGGTAAATATGCAACAAATATACAAAAACAGCTACAAAAATTATTTAATGTAACCGTAGATTACCTTGATACATGGAAGCTGAAAATAAATGAAAATAAAAGCGAAGCAATTCTGTTTAGACCTGGTCTCGAAAACTGTAATATGGATGTTAGAAGAAACTGGCGAAACTTTAAAATAAAAACATCAAATGGAATTGAAATTCCGCATAAAAATAATGTTAAATTACTAGGAATTCAATTGAACCATAGAATGAACTATACATATCACGTCAACACAACAATAAGCAAAGCACGAAAAGCTTTTATGGCATGTAAAAAACTTTTTTACAACAAGCAAATTAAAAGTAAAGTAAAACTTATCGCGTATCAAACTCTTATTAGGCCCATACTTACATATGGCTGTCCCATATGGTACAATGTTAGTTCAACTAACATGGAAAAAATTCGAAAATATGAAAGGAAAATTATAAGAGCATGCTTAAATAAATGGAGAAATCCTTATAAAAATTATAATTATTATTCAAACAAATATATATACGCAAAAAGCAGAATTGGCCGCATAGACAATTTTATTATTAAAATATGTCGACAGCACTTTAATAAAATTTGTAGAGTAACAGAAAACGGATTAATATGTCATGCTTATTATCCCAACCCACAGTATTATTTAAAAGCAATGGAGAAAGGATACCTACCCCCGGAATGTTTCATCTATCTTGATCAAGAAAATTTAATTCAAAGAGATAACGGTATTCCGTTAATATATCACATTAATAGAAGGACAACCGATACGAAAATATTTTCGCATTATGCAAATACAACAAATGCTCAATTAAAATTTGATTTAAGCATACCAGAAAAAGATGTTAAGGATTTACAAAAATATATTAAAAAAATTTGGTGGAAATATGAAAATGAAAATGAGGTATAGACCAATTAGGTAGTTATTAGGTAGTTTTAAATATATATTTAAGCATAGGTTAAGACGTATTTTAAAAAAAAATTAAAATTTTGATTTTCGTTTTCTACTTTTTTCGAATGCAATAATGATATACATATAAACAATTAGGCTTAATCAGAAAATAAAATTGATTTAAAAATACAATTGTATATAAAAAAGATATTCATTAGAGTGTTCCAATGAGGACCATTAATGGTGTTTGGATGTAAAAAAATTTGTATCTTTAGCTTTAGGTAATTTGAAATATATATGTGAAAAATAAATAAAGCAATTATTAAAAAAAAAAAAAAAACTAGGTTCTCGGCATCATAATTGTGAAAAAGAATCATGCAGAAAGTCGGGAGTCAAAAGTTATGGCACCCAACTTTCAATTGTACCGTGGTCCCCCATTTTATATTTTTTATAATTTTGTATAATAAATTATCAAATAATGAAGTTTGAGCAACTCGCTTTAAACATGAATTATTTATTACATATACCCCTATTCAATTAAGCTGCGTAACTTACACAATATGCTTATTATATATTTTTTGTTTCCGCACAACAAGATGCAACCATTTACGGAATATTCAGTAGTTGTGGTTAGTAGTTGTGTTGTGGATAACGTAGGTATTGGAAATTGAAAGTTTGACTGGCCTTAACCTTTGACCCCTGACTTGCCGTAATTTTTTGGATGTGAGGTGAGTAGAAGGGTAGAAGGGTGCTATCATTGATCGTAGGGCTGCACGGTCGTAGTAGCGAGCTAAATAAAATTAATATAACCCTTTGCATCCGCAAATTGAAAATTTAGAACGACAAATTGGGATTTTATAAGTGGAAGAAAATGAACTCCAGAAAACCGTTTACCAACAAAATTTTTTTAAAATTTATTATGTTTAGAACACAATCTTTCAATTAATTAAAAAAAAATTAATTTATTAATTAACCGCAAAGTATAAATATTCCCAATTCTGGATATCTTAGAGCTTGTAGGTTTTATCCGCTTCATATTTTTTATTTAGTTTTGAACTAGCTTGATTATATCTTTATCAATTTTATGGCGGTGATCATCATGACACTTTCATTATTACAAACCGACTAGATGCGAAACAGAAGAAATACTCACTGATTTATCATACAAAGATTTTACAAAATGGCGATATGCACTGCCAACAAATTGACAATATGCGCTGAACAATCAACGTAAATAATATTATTTTCACTTAATATGCTCAAAATTTTTATCGTATGTTATTCTGACCCGCAAACAGCTTTGTTTGACTTGGCCATATTTTATCGTTTGATTTTCATCCTACTCGAGAACGCTTCTTCAATCAATGGTTCTTTCAATGGTTTTGAAATTTTAAAATTCTTTTACGTTCTATTTGAAAAGTAGTTGTTAGCGTTTCATAGGATGCTCCTGAAGATGGAGTTGGCGTTTTTTGCCTATTCATTTAATTAAAGAGTAGTAACACTTCAACTGGTTGAACTGATTGGAGGACGAAGGTTCGACTCCCATCAAAGTGTTTTTAACCAAAACATTAACAACCATCAATACATCGGTTTTCCGATTAACCAATATAGATGGTAAATTGGAAAAACACTGTTAAACTGTCTTATAATTAAGCAGTTCGAGATGAACGAAAAAACTAGTCCGAACCTATAAGCTTATACTTATCAACACACACACACACACACACACACACACACACACACACACACACACACACACACACACACACACACACACACACACACACACACACACACACACACACACACACACACACACACACACACACACACACACACACACACACACACACACACACCTAAATAACATTTATTTCACGTTGTTTGAGTGGAGTTAACATTCATTGCCAAAAGATGGTTACCTCTTATCAATTTTTTATATTAGATTTGATTTTTATCAATGTACATAAATATTTTTTTGATTAGATATAATTTATTAATTTATAATTTTTTCTATAATTATTACAGTATTCAATTTGGAACATTTTATGGATAGGATGGAATATATTTTTAATATGCTTTTATTTAAATATTGGAATTTTAGATAGGGTAAGTGTTAAGTTATTTTGATTCATAAATAAATATCACACTTTCGTTGTTTTTGGAATATTGGAATTTTAGATAGGGTAAGTGTTAAGTTATTTTGATTCATAAATAAATATCACACTTTCGTTGTTTTTATTATAAAACAGATAAAGCATAATATGCGGGTATGATCGTGGTGCATAATCATATAAAATAACTCAATTGATTTCTATATCATTGAGATTTGAGTTATTAAAAAATTGTTAATTTTATATCTTATGCATATATTTTTCATATGAAATTATCTTGAACATTTTATAAACGTGATGTATACAAGGAGGTTAATTGTTTAGTTAATTTAAAACTAGTCAAGTTTTCCAATAAAATGTGTGTTTTAATACAGATTAAAATATGTGTTACAACAACTCTTTCTTATCTATATCACTAACTTGTTAGTTTTAACAATTCATTCCATACATGTTTTTGTTGAAGATATGTCGCTTCATACGTGTCATGAAATGCGAAAAACCCTCAGTAATCGTCAGACAGTGTTGAATTTAATGCAAATAAAACCGGTTTGTCTCTTTACAAGAACATCAACACAACAGCTGTTTCCTATAAAGTTTGATGGCAAAAATCTTGAAGAGGAGCCTGTGAAACTTTTAGGAATTGAAATAGACAAAAATATGAAGTGTAGTTCTGATATTTTTAAGCTAAGTAGTTGAAAACGCTGTTCAGGGTTTGGTGTAGCAAAGACGATATCTTATTTTTTTCAAAAACAGGCATCTGAATTGGTCTATAAGTTATTTATACAGTTTTCACGTGTAAAGTGGAGTTTACTTTGCTTGAATAAAATGTCTGGATACTGCACACCGAAAATCTATTAAATTGATTGTCAACTCAACCCTTATTAATTTTACTTGATTCCGTGCAGCATAGAAGAAGGGTCATTGATTTGACAATTTTTACAAATGCATTATTAATGAACGAACTTCGAAATCAAATCAAAATTATATAAATATCGTCACCCGCAGTGCTCGGATGAAATCAGATCCGTCATGCCTCCAGTCATCCTGCCAAGATCACTCACAGTCTTAGTGACAGAATGCAGTGGACTTGATTGTCTGAACAGCGTACAAATGGAATTGTTTGCTCGAATCAATAATCACACGTAGCTTCAATCTTTTGTTTTATTAATTAGTTGGACATGTTTAGCACACTGAATATAAAACATTCATTATTCAGACTCTTTAAATGTCCGAAGATACCATGTCGACTGAGTAACACTTATCCACAAAGTTTTAAAAATTCGTCTATTTACAGCTTGGATCGCATGTTGTTGAGGGACCTAGTTCTTAAAAAATACCTATGTATTGTGACACATATTTTGTAGTTCATATTACACAACCTTTTTTACTAAAAGAAAGAACCTGCAACTCTAATAAAAATGTTCTACAAATCCAGAATTGTTCCTTCGTGAAAAAAATAAACTCGCTACGGGTAACTAAATCATTTACTCTCCTGTCTCAAGCCACTCAAGACATTGATTAAACCGATGGGATTGTTTGGATCGTAATGATGGACCTATTTCCCAACTTAAAAATCAAATTTGTCTCCAAATAAATTTTTACTACTATATACTTACTGGAACAAATGTTAGTATTCGTCCCAACAGGTTACTATGTATTAACCCCCTCAGAAGAAGTTAGATGTCATAAAAGAGCCCCTTTACGAAGCAATACAATTTCGAACTAGTAGGGTAGGGTGTGACCATAGCGGCCACGCCAAGAACTTCCCGTTAAGTTAAATAGGTAACATAAAGATATTTTCTGAAAACTTTAATAAATTGAAATTCTCTTTCTAAGACTTGCAATTAATCGTCATTTTTTCATCTTTTGGTTACACTGGAAAGAAGATTTTCATTGCACCATATATTTAAAAAAAACTAGCGGTGGAGTCTACTTAAAGTCTACTTTGTCAACGTTGCTAAATTTTTTTCGATTTTTCTCAAACAATATCACCATTTTTAGGGTTCCGTACTTTGAAAAAGTAAAAACGGTACCCTATTGGTGAGACTTCGGTGTCCGTCCGAATTTCTACATAATCGATTTTCTCAAAAACTATAAGTGCTATCAACTTTTACAGTTATACAATGTATTTGTCCACGCCTACTGACAACAAGAAAATTATAAATATTATTTTTTATCAATATTTTATGAACATTGATAAGGAGATAGTAAAACAAAAGTTTGTTTTAAGGCATCGAGTTTGGTTTAAAAAAATCAAAAAAAATCCAAATATTTCTAAAAGACATTTCAATGAATTATCGACTGCTTAGTTTTTAAGGGGCTGGGCTGTAGGACTGGACTGTAGGTTACGCCAAGATATATCGATTGTGACCATTGAAGTTGAAATCGGATCATCCGTTGTGAGAGAGCGTTGGACAAATTTGTGTCCACATACATACATACTGCCAGCTAAAAATAGCCTAAGCAGCTTCATGAGGTCTTGAAACGTAAAGATATTATAAAAATTTCGATTTCAAAAATCGACCCAAAAACAATAACTTTTCATATCGGGAAGTTAATAAACAGTTGACCAGGCAATCTACTCTCGAACCTCTGACCTTTTTGTCAAATTTAGAAAATAACTCAGGTTTTTGATATTCAAGTAAACCCGGATGCTGTTGCAGCTCATTTACATACAAAAGTTTCATCCAGATATCATTCGTTTGCATAAAGAAAATAACACGTCGTTTTTTCACATTTTGTTAAAAATCTCAAACACTAAGATAGCAATTGTTTATACAAATGTCCTTATAAATGTCTGACATGGTGACAAACAATATGGAAGCTTCATGACCTTGATAGCATTATTTATTAATCTCATGATATTTGCAAGAGATGATTTTCAGTTTTTTGGAAACCACTAAAAAACAAATGATTTAATTTCGCTAGAAAAGGACTGGGCTCTAAGTTACGACAAGATACATCGATTGCGACCATTTTCGTTAAAATCGACCCATCCGTTGTTGGGAAAGTGTGGGGCAAAAATTCTCCACACAGCGATATACACATACATACACACACACACACACATACAGACTGCCAGCTAAAAATAGTCTAAACAGCTTCAGGAGGTCATGAAACGTAAAGATATCAAAAAAATTCCGATATCGAAAATCGACCCAAAAACAATAACTTCCCATATCGGGAAGTTAAAAAGTTTCCCAATTACTTCCTTTGTACGAATAAATATTTCTTCAACATTTACTTTTATGTTTTTGTTTGTAGGACAGTGATCTACTAAATTTAGGAACTGGTAGTGTATCATGGTTTGAAATTAACGGTTATGGCTGCAAACCAACATATCCAATAAACATAACTTCTGATTATCCGTTCCGTCCAGTTCGTCCAGAACGTGTAGATGACTGCTTACTAGATTATGAAATAATTGAAGTTATACATTCTGGTGTTCAGTGTTTTTTAGCTGTAAGTATTATTTAATAAAATCAAACTTACTCTAATTTTCACATAATAATGTTAATTCGTTTTGTATTAGATACTTGGAATTCTCGGCGCCATATGTATTGGTCGTATATTTATTGATGAAGATGATGATCAATGTAAGTTACGTTACTATTAAATTAATAAACAAAAGCATTTATAATATTTCAAGTAATTAAAATATTCAAGTAAATATATGTTATCATATCTGCATGACGCTTATTCATGATTTAAAAGTAGTATTAGAGTAAAAATCTATTTGGTAATTTTTAGAGTAAACATATTATTTTCTTTAGTAACTAATATATATTAGCAATGGTTATATTTCTAAAAATTTTCTTTCCAAAATTAATAAATTATTATAGTATAAAACAATTTAATAAATTGTTATTTTTAAAATCATTTTCTGCAAACATTTATTAATCGTTGGTCTTCATTTACTTCATAATACACATAATAAAATTATTTACAGTAAGTTGAAATTTGTTGTACATATTGTACAAATTTATTTCGGTCGTGTATCAAGAAATTGTCGTAACTTCTCTGTCGTAAAGTTTGTATAAGTTAAATGAATTAAAATTCTAAATGATAAATTTATTTTAAAAAATGTTTATATTTTGTGAAACGGGTCAATTAAATGAACATATATTTATTGTTTTTGTATTTTAATGTGGGATGTTTCTAGTTTACCAAGGTTAATAATAAATTTTATGTACCAAATTTAAGATGTAATGATAAATAAAATTAAATTTTGATGCAAACTAAATTAGTAAATCCTGAAGTTAACACACTCTCTCTTGGTTTATCAAATAAATTTCTCAAGAGGAACAGATAACCAGGACCTTTTGAACAAATAGTAGATTTATCAAAACGGGTAGAAAAATATTAATTAGTTTAATAAACCGATCAGAAACTCATACCTTATCCATTACGAAGTTTTGATAACCTTGCTTGATTTCATGAAACATACGTAATAAAATTTATTATTATAATGCCTTGATAAAAGTATATGAAAAACTCATGTTAAACTTTTTCGTTTTTACACATAAGCCTCAAATTTACTGTAAAAAATTTTGTATTTCTCATAAAACAATAAAATTTAAAAGAAAAAAATTATTTTACAAATATATTATAAACAAATTTCCAGTCGATTTCATGGGTGGTGATGCAAAAAGTCCTCAACACACATCGGTACATCCTATGTATGTGAGCTATACTAGTATTCCAACATCTGCTAGTGCAACAATGGCAACAATAAAAAATAATATTTTATCTAATAATACTAAAACAATAAATAATCAATCAAACACTAATACAATATCATCGCAAAAATTAAATTCAAATCGTAACTCGGTATCGTTATCTAGTTTTGGTAAAAGATCTGGTTCTGATTTACGTTACACAGTTGTATCAACAGAACGTTTAGTTGGTGCTGATGATAGAGATGACAATCTAAATGAATCATATTCTTTAAATAAATTAGTAACAAATAACTCACATTCGAATGAAGGTTATGTACCGCATCCTTATCCAAATCGTTTATATTCTACGGAAAATGAATTAAATGATTTAAATATAAATAATTTTGATAGTAATAATCGCGATTATAATAATCAAATTGAATCAACCGAAAATTACAAAATGCCTTTACACTATATTACAAAATCACCTAACCTAAATCGTGTTGCATCACGTCGTCGTACCGAACGTCCTATTATTAATTTTTGTGATAAAATTCGTGATGCACCACCAGGCTACAATGAACATTTAATGAATAGAGCAAAATCACAAGATCGTTTAAGCTATCGGAAACAACATCCACGACAAAATCAAAATTCAGAAAGAAATTCAAGACCCAGATCTTATTGTAGTAACGAAAATAATTAAAAAATAACAGTTCCTTACGCATAAAAAACAATTTTTTTGCCAATAATTTTAATTATAAGGAGTTAAATAAAAAATGTGATATGTACTTGATTTTTCTTTTTTACTTAATAATTATTCCAAGTGTTTTCAAATTCTGACTCAGATATTATTATTTATTTAATTAATTAAAATTTATTTTAACTTAGTTTTTATAGTTAATTATCGATTATATTCCGTTGTTATTGTTCGAAATGATAACAGTATACAAAATAGATAAAAAATAAAAATTTATTTTACGTGACATAAATTATCGACATTTTAAAAACACTTTGTTTTACATTGTACTTTTTCTGTTTAATAAATGTTGAGTAAGGTGATAAAATTTGTAAATAAAACAAAAATAAAATACTATTTAGGATTTATTTGTATATACCGACACAATAGGCAAATTATGTATAACAAATATCGTAAAATGTTAAATAACGATATATAACGACTATACAGGATGTCCCACGAAAGTTGTCCCACCGGTTAACTGGGGATACCTTGGAATAGCGCTAACAACTTTTGTTCAAGCATTTCGCGAATAGTTCTTTTGTTTCGCGGAAAACGGTTTGTTTTGTTTTTTTATTCCTTATTAAATTAAAATGCCTCTAAATTCAATAGCAAAGAAGTTAGGAGGTCGCGGTTTTTTTTCTATTTGATTCACAAGTTTGTGTATTAAAACGGGTGAACATTTGACAAAGATTACTTTGATACTTTTGACGCTATTCCTTTACAAAGTCAATTTTTAGTTAAAATTTAAAAAAAATAATAATAATAATTATTTCAAAAACGGTGATATATGTACATCATAATTTTTTTTTTCAATGGAACAGTTCCTTGAAATGTCAACTTGAAATTTATTTTGGTTAAAACCAAAAATTTCAAGATCATCTTGAACTAGCTCTTAAAATTAAAACTTCAAAATTTTATTTTGAACTTGAATCAACCAATTTTAACTTAAATAACCTCGTAATAAAACACAAAAGAAATTATTAATAAAAAATATTCAGTTATTTTTAATTATTAAAGATAATTTTCAATATGTCCACCCTCATTCTCAATACACATTTCCATTCTTCTTTGGAAAGCTCGAGAGATATTTCTGGTTTGAGATAACTGAAGTGGATTATACTGGTTTTAACCAAAGTTACTTTCAAGTTGACATTTCAAGGAACATTTCCACTGAAAAAAAAATTATGATGTATATCACCGTCCCACCAACCGGTGGGACAACTTTCGTGGGACACCCTGTAGATACCGTGTTTTTTTTTAATTATGTTTTGCAAACATGAATTTTCAAATGCTTGTTCCTTTAGTTCGTTTTCGTAAAAATTTTATACCTCTTCGAGTTGTCGACACACTGAATAACGAACGTGTGTGTGAGACAATCCAAAGTTCTGCTTGAGATATTCTATATATAAATACGTAAGCACTATTTTTGTGGTACCATTTCAAACTATTTGCCCCAACAAAAGTGGGGCGGTATGTATATCGTTGGAAAGGTCTTCAGTAGTAGATTTGCCGAAATTGTTTTTTGAAGTTTGACGATTTTTTGAGAAAAAAGGGGAAAAATGTGTTAGGTGTGTTTTTTGAGTTTTTTGTTCGGTTATTTTTTTTTTTAAGTTATTTGTTTCACAATTCAATTATATCAATAAATGAAACGCTGAAGTAATGTGTTGCAGCTATTTTAATGGAAGGTCTATTTACACTTGTCATTTACAATGACTGAATTTCGGCCACTGGGCGATTCATAGTTTAAATAATTGTTTAAACCAAAATTATTTTATAAATCTAGGTGAAATAAAGTGTACTCTCATTTTATTATTTTACAATAAATACTTTAACTTTACTTCAAATAAAAATTGAAACAACATTTTTTTGTATGAAATTTAATTTGTTTTAAATACCGGTATCAACCGGTATTTGCATTTTTAAATACTGGAATACCAGTATTTGCATTTTTAAATACTGGAATACCAGTATTATATTTTATTCCGGTATTGAATTCCCCAACCTCAGTCCAATCAATTTAGTTGCTCGTTTCCATTCCTAACCTCGAGGAGGTTGATGGTTTACATACAGAGTAACTGTATGTTTTAATACCTTAGAACTATTTCAGAAAGTAGTCCAGCCTGAAGGGTTTGACCTGATTTCTTTCTCGCATCAGTTCATGGGCGTCATTGCAAAATAATATGATTGCATTAATATTTTTGGTGTTCAGCAGTATACTAAGTGTATCTCCTGCTAAAGTGTCAATTCCATTTATAAATCTAGGTGAAATAAAGTGTACTCTCATTTTATTATTTTTCAATAAATACTTTAACTTCTGGTATTCTGCTTATCATTTTCGGATCATTGTATTTCGATTCTATGCAACACATGCGAAGACACAAAGCGACAGTTGGGGTGCAGAAAAAATCATAAAGGGAGACGCCTCTCCATCACTTTACCCAACTTTGTCCAAAAATTTGTCCGATCCGCGCATTAGACTAGTGAATTCTAAAAAAAACTATTTACCCAGTAGTTTTCGAGTTTCCGGTTTTTTCAATGTTATTCCTTAAAGAGACTTTCGCTCTAAGATAAAATTCAGTACAATGATATGGTAACAAGAGAAGCTTATACATACTTCTATAAGTTAAGAGAAGTGTTTTATGCTCAAGTAATCGATTTTATCATCGCTTAAATTGTCTCTAATTAGTAGATTTCCCTAAATTTTCAAGCAAAAAAAAAATGTTTGCTCAATGGGCTATTATTTTGAAAACGTGCATTAAAAAAATCGACTATTCTTAAAAAATCTGAAATTTTGATATATTGTTCGTCTTGACGAAAGAAAAAAAGTAGTTTCTGGATTTTTTTTTGAGTAATCTGAATCGGAGTTATGCGCGTGTGAATATTTGAGGCTTTTTCACGATGTTTTGATAATGGTGTCAATGCTTTGCTAATAGGTCCCACAAATTTCATGCGATTTGCGTATATTTTTGCAAGTGAATAAAAAAATAGTTGAATAATCGAAGTGTGTATGTTGGAAATTAATAATGTTTCTCTTTTCCGCTAGGCGGCGCGTTAAACCTTTGTTTACTTCAAAGATCATACCTCAAAAATCGACCTTTTTGATTTTTACAAATTTTAAAGTAAACACATGCAGCTATGAAGTGAGAGATTAAAAAAGTGAGAGATTCCATATGTATTTGTTTATACAATTTTTTAAAGTTTAGTATATGAAAATTCACATGTGTTCAAGTTAGTTATCCTTTACTAAATGTCTTTCTAATATGAAAATTTTATATTTTAACATCTGTACTAAATTTGAAACATATTCTGAGCATAACTGATTGAAAAACAGGTTTTTATTGAGAATAAGAATTAGAGATCCCAACAATCGAAGATTTTAATATAGTTTCACATACTTTCAACAACCAACATCACTAACATTGGAATGAGACTATTATAAATAAATATTTTTTTTTATAAAAATCATAATTTAATGAAACAATATTAATATTATAAACAAATACATTAAAAAGTTAATTTACACATTTATTTTGCCTTTAAAATGAAATATTTCTGATTATCGGAAAAGCAAATCATTTTGTCAATTATTTTATCGGGTGTAGTGTTATCCGGTAAAAAAGCAGTGAAAGCCTTGAGTTCCACTAATGTGAAAACACATGTGTATTTTTCATATACTAAACTTTAAAAAATTGTATAAAAAAATCCATATCAAAATCCATACCAATCCATATGGAAAAATCCATATTTGTAATTTCATAGCTGCATGTGCTTACTTTAAAATTTGTGAAACTTAAAAAAAATTCTTTTGGACGCTTTTTGAGATATGAGCTTTGAAGTGAACAAAGGTTTAACGCACAGCCTAGCGGAAAAGAGAAGCACTATTAATTTCCAACCTACGCATTTCGATTATTCAACTATTTTTTTCTTTACTTGCAAAAATATACGTAAATTAAATGAAATTTGTGGGACCTATTAGCAAAACATTGGCACAATTACCAAAACATCGTGAAAAAGCCTCAAAAGCTCACACGCGCATAACTCCGATTCAGAGTACTTAAAAAAAATTCAGAAATTACTTTTTTTCTTTCGTCAATACAAACAATATATCAAAACTTCAGATTTTTTGAAAATCACAAATTTAAAAATCGACAAAAAAATGTACGTTTTCAAAATAATAGCCCCAATATAAATATATCTAAAAAAAACTAAAACTAAAAAAAAAACAAAAACTAAAGAACTAAAGAAGAATGTCAATTTTGAAGGGGTATATTTTCCAACTGGTTGCAGAAGCTTGTATCTTAAGCGTTGCAAAAACGATAAACTATGACACGTATTTTGTGATGGAATATGGAAATAAGCGATACATGAGCCTCTTAATCTCAATCGTGGTATCGAAATTTACGCTCGCTACCCAATGTGGTGTTATACAACGATTGAAAGTTGAGAAATTCAAAAGGAGGGATTCAGGAGCAATGCTCCGAAAATTTTCTAAATTCGAACTTTGTTAGTTTAGTAATAGTTAACATTATCTAAATCAAGTTCTAGCAAGCAGAGGTACAACTTATTCTAAATTGAACACCGCTTAACAAAATCTAAGTCTTCGCTTCCTCGCCAGTCATCGATAGACTTTGCTCTTTTCTCGTGTTTTCCTTTCAAGGTGCTTCTGTGGGATGTGCTCCGTAATTCTCCATTATCTTGTTTCAATTAGTCTTAGAAGCAAACTTTTGTTAATGTGTCGATTATCATGTACCTTAGGGGCATGGAATAATCCACACTAATCTAACCTCTTCCATGCATATAGTATATGTGGAGAGCTTTAGTGTTGAAGTACCACTGTGTTGTCAGAGGGTCCGGGGATGAGGGAGGATATTAAATTTTATTTTTGATTACTGTCGATATATCCAGCAGTACCATTGTTACGACCAGAATCCATTCACTATTTATTAACTACGGATTCCTGAAGACATTTTCACGTTTACCAAAACATTTCTATTGCATGTTTGCTTCTTCTTTAAACTCTTCAGGTCTTGAGCCCTGATGGCAGGATGAAGAAGTGTTCTGGACACCAAAATAACCAGGCAGATATATTTGTGCATTTTCGTTTATTTTGTTTTCTATCATCATTCGGTACTACTCTGTGGCTGTGGAAATACTAAATTCAAAAAACTACATCTGGCCCCCTTTTTTTAAGTTTCGAAGAAACATCATTTCATATCAGTGTTAACTGACCAGATCGTGCCATATCATGGAAAAATCATACCATCGAAAATCGTTACATCGAAAAATATCAATAAATCGAAAAATAAAAATCATACTATCAAAAAATCAAACAACCAAAAATCACAACATCGAAAATCATTACACCGAAAGTTCAGATTGTCGAAAAGTCATTGCATCGAAAGATCGTTACACTGAATTTTTTTCGATGTACTGAAAATATCATATCATCGAAAAATCAGATGATCGAAATTCATAAAATCGAATAAAAAATGATATTATCGAATTAGTTAAGATTCTGCTTTTGATATTTGTATTTACAAATTCTCTAATTAATTATTGTCATAATAATATGTCAATAAGTTCATTATTTTAAAAAAGATATAAATAATTTTTATATTACCTTATAGGTAATGTAATAATAATTAATATAAATTTTTTTTCGTATTGTAAGAGGGCCGCAAGTGCTAAAATGTTAAGAACCACAGGAGTGGAGACTACTTATTAAATTTAAAAATATGTTTCCAATATTTCAATCATCAGAGTTATTTAATCAAATTTTATAATCTAAACTTAACATAATTTAAAAAATAATGAAATAAAATTCAACAATTATTGATTATTAATTATTAGTACCAGGAGACCGGTGAAAAACAACAGTTTTTTTAATCTCTTTCGCAAAACAACTTTAAAATTAATATATATTTTTATTTCACAAAACTTATTATTTTTGGTCTTTGATACAATAATTTCTGCTGAAAAACTAAATGTCAATATATGGAGGGGATAAAATCTCAAGCTCTGAGATATCAAGACTTCGGTCTGGCTTAAGAATTTTTTATATAGTTTTCGGCAAAAAACTTTAATTAGGAAATTGTTTTTAGTTTTGGGCAGCGATGTATATCAAACATAAAACTTTAACAAAAGTATAAGTATTTTTTTATATCTGTTAAGATATTTATTACAAAACTAACACGAAACATCAAAACGTTGCCAAAAATTATTATATTAACAGATCATAAATTAATATAATTTATAAAAGATGATACACTCAGCAAACTACTCAAAAACCTCTCCATTTAGCGTTTCGATAAAATATTACAAAATCAAAAATACAAAGTTGTTTGAATATTCCAAAAATATTCTAAAAATTATAATAAAATAAAAAATTTAAACTTTTTTTCAAAATTCTAAAAATATTCCAAAAATTATTACAAAATCAAAAATTGAAACTTATTTTCAAAATGCCAAAAATATTGCAAAAATTATAACAAAATCAAAGATTGAAACTTTTTCCAATATTCTTAAAATATTGCAAAAAGTATAACAAAATAAAAAATACAAACTTTTTTCAAAATTCCAAAAATTATAATAAGATCAAAACTTTAAACCTTTTCAAAATTCTAAAAATATTGCAAAAATTAAAAAAGAAATCAAAATCAAAAATACAAACTTTTTTTAGAATTCCAAAAGTATTCCAAAATCAAAAACACAAACTTTTTTCAAAATTCCAAAAATTATAATAAAATCAAAAGTTTTTTCAAGAAAATTTTTACAAAATCAAAAATGGTAGTGCCAATTTTCAGAAAAAATTATATTGCCGTTTTCGAGAAAAAATTTATAAATATACAATTCCAATGAAGGAGCTAAGCCATAAATAAAAAAAAAAAAAAAAAATATACAATTATTGCTCTTTTAATAAGTAACGGTGAGTAGTATAGTGCCACCTTGTATGATCTTGTTGGCTTTCGGAAATGGTACAATATACTAAGCTTGTGCACCTTAAAAATTTTTCAAGTTGCACACGTGTATTTTTTGGTTGGGTATTGATACATGTATTAAATTTATGGAATTGTATGAATTTAGCACATTTCTAGTGCAAGTGTGATCGCTTAGGATGTTTTACAAGCAGTATATCAATAGATTAGTGTCATTTCAAAGGTGTGAGGGCTATGTTATGAGTAATTTATCTCTGGGATAGTTTTCACAGGGGTAATGAAGAGTTACGTAGGATTTGTTATGCATAATTAAGCTGCGTACTTGTTTCACACACCTAACACGCATGGTCGCATTCAGTTAGCTAGGTGTTAATATAAATTTTCATATATTATTTACATTTTCAATTTTTGCGACATTAATTTTTTGTTGTTTTTTCTTTGATCGTATATTTTTGTGTGAAGCAGATTATATTATATTATATTATATTAAAAAACAAAAAAATTTGCATAAGCAAATTCATATCGAGTATTCTACTCGAAACAAAAATCAAGCAAAAGAAATATTGAAAAAAAGTTAAACGAAAAAGTAAAACTTAAATCAAACAAAATAAGAAATTAAAAAGATTATCTTAATATTTAGAATAGTCGACATGAATTTGTTTGTTGTGTTTGGTTATTTTTTTTGTTTTTTCTTTGGTCGCGTATTTTTTGTGTGAAGCAGAGTATATTATGTAAATTTTCTTTTTATCTTGAAATGAAAAAAATATTAATAAGAAACTTGTTGTTTGTGTAGTTAATATATTGAGTAGCTGAGTGATTTTGATTTTTTCTTTGAACGCATATTTTTTGTGTTTCGTTAATTATTTGAGTTTGATTAGACTTATGAAGATAATTTTGCATTTTTTTGTTTTTTCTTTGGTCGCGTATTTTTTGTGTGAGGCAGAGTATATTATGTAAATTTTCTTTTTATCTTGAAATGAAAAAAATATTAATAAGAAACTTGTTGTTTGTGTAGTTAATATATTGAGTAGCTGAGTGATTTTGATTTTTTCTTTGAACACATATTTTTTGTGTTTCGTTAATTATTTGAGTTTGATTAGACTTATGAAGATAATTTTGCAACTATAGATGTTTATTTGGTTAAAATCATTGTAGATAATAATTAAATCAATTGTTTTTATTCATTCAAAATTTTATTATAATATGGAAAAATAAATATTTTTGACTCTTAACTCTCTTTCAATCAAAACACTAAACAATAATAAAACTATCGATACGTAGCTGGATGTTTTTGATTTTTTTCTTTGGTCACATATTTTTTGTGTTTCGTTTATTTGAGTTTACTGTTAACAAAACTGTGAAGAAAGTTTATAAATAGTGGTTCAAACTGTTCAGATTACTTATTGCTAAAAAAATGTTTAACGTGGAAATTCCGTTCACGATGCAGATAAGTGGACCATCAAGTTGTGGGAAAACAACTTTTGTCTTGAGACTCTTACCACAAATTCAGGGTATAAAGAAACTGATTTGGTGTAACGGTGAGAAGAATTCAGTATCGACAAATGATTTAGAATATTTTGAAGAAGTTGATGTGTTTGATTTTGTTCCCACAAACTTTGAAAACTTAGAAAATACTTTAATCATTTTGGATGATTTGATGACGGATGCTTATACCAAAAATGTATGTGAACTGTTTACTAAAGGTTCACACCATCGAAATGTTTCTGTTGTCTTGATTACGCAAAATGTCTTCCATCAAGGCAAATTTTGCCGGGATATATCATTAAACTGCAAATATTTAGTTGTGTTCAACAATCCAAGGGATAAATCGCAAATTTATCCCCTTGCACGACAAATTTATCCGGAGCGTGTAGGCGAGCTAGTAAGGGTATATAAAGAGGCAGCGTCGAAACCACATGGTTATTTATTTATGGATTTAACGCAATCGTGTAACGATTTATTTCGTTTTCGCACTAATATTTTCAATAAGGACTATCAAGAGTGTTATGCACCATCAAATTTAGTTTCACAACTAAGCCGTTATGAGGCGTCTAATGGTACACAGGCATACGTTACATTTCTTAAAAAATTGTAAGCCGTGCGAACGAAAATATATTTTATCAAAAAGTCAACCAGATCTAATAAAAACTTTATGTGAAATTTGTATGAATGTTTTAAATGGAAATGTCAAATTAAGTAAAAGCTGCAAAAATCATTTGAGTAATTATAAATACTCTTTACGTAAAATTTCTGATCTAAAAACGAATTTATCAACGAAACGTAAAGTTTTGATTCAAAAAGGTGGGTTCTTACCGGTTATTTTAACAGCTGTTTTATCTGGACTAGTTGGGAAGCTGCTTGAAGGAGCATTAAAATGAGTTTACAACGCATGTTTGTTGTTCATCCTGATACGTTTGAACGTTGGAAGAAAATTATACTTGATGACAATAATTTATCAGTTTTAGATCGAGAAATGAAAAAAATTTTATACAATAATAAATTGAATGATGTTGATAAATGGAATCTTTATCGTCACAATCTTGTAAAGTTTTTAAACGTGAGGAGTAGGTCAGACGGTATGCTAAATCTCCGGTCGCGATTATCAGATGAAAATGGTCATGGTGAACCACCAGTTAGGAAAGATGTTTATTCGCAAACGAAATTCTTGAGAAAACAAAACGTAAAAATGCAAACAGAGAAACCATCCAATCAAAATGCTGTAACACAGACTAGGATGATAAAACAACTTGAAGAAATGCCGTCGTTGGAAGAAGTTTTTCAAACTTCAAATAAATTTTCTAGTTTCGAACATGATCTAGATCAGGAAAACGATCAGGGTCAGATTAATCTTAGTCGTAAAAATAATGAGAGCGACGAATATCAAGAACTTGATAGAGATGATAGTTATCGTAAAATAGCTTTAGAAGGTCAACCACCAAACGTACGAATTTCGAGGGAGCGAGAATCTTTGAATCCAAATGAATATAGATTGTTCGAATTGAATACGGGTGAACAGGTTAATGTACCTGTGGAAAAGCGATTTACTCGATCGGCATTAAAAAGATCTAGAGACGATCCTAGTCAAAATGTTCTAAATTTTCCGGCACGGCGTAAGAAAACTAAAAGTGAAACAAGTACACCGAAGAAATCAAATAAAGTTGCACCGTCACAGTCAAAAATGTCAGATATACCCTGGCAAGTATATAAATATTAGTTTTGGCTTTATCTTCATCACTTATCATCACAAGGTGTTAACAAACATCAACTGAAACAATGTTAACAGATCAAAAATCTTTTTATGTAACGTTAACAAGTAATAGTTCATTGGATTTATTCCCTCAAAATACTTTATCAAGGTTTACTGCAAAATTACCTTATACACTTAATCTTAGATGTAACGATGACACAGAATGGCTTATGGGGATAACGAAATTTGCTTGCACATCTATCGAGAAAAAACAAGCTAAAGAAAACGATCCAACTCTAACGTTTATTACAGAACGAGGTAATACAGGTCTAGATATATTGGATATATTGAAACAATTTCCAGTTTTATTTGAAATTGTCCAACATGAAGAGTTTTTCAACCGATACACTGATACAACAAATCTTCCAAAGTATGTGTTCTCAAAAGATTTCGTTCAAGTTAGCCTTGATAAGCATAACTACAAATTAAAATTTGGTAAAACGTATACCGTTACACAACTCTTCGACTCTCTGTTTTCACAAATTGAAAAAAAAGATTGGGCTAACATAATTAAAAATGTGAAAGCATCAATTGCAAATGAATCGTCCTCAGTTTTAACTGAACCAAAACTGAATATGATCAAAAAACGTGTACAAGTAAATACAAACGAAAACGAGCAGCAACCAGAAAACATACCAAACTATATGTGTATTTATTGTGATATAGTCAGACCTCAGATGTTTGGTAATGTTATGGCTAGAGGTTTAATAATGCATCCAGTTAAGTGTGGAAAACAATACGAGAGTTATCAGAATTTAGATATCGTAAATATTCAATATGTACCAATTGACAAAACACAAATTAATGATATCAGCATTTTGATTACGGATGAAAATGGTGTACAAATTAATTTCAAAGACGATTCATTTAGCACAATGGTAGTATTACATTTTCTCAAAGGTATATAAAGAGGCGAAACTAATCATTAGATTTATTACACTATGCATAACACCTATTTAAAGTATTACGCTCTTCAACATGGGGGTCATAATAATAATCCAACCGCCAACGATGAATTTGGAAATGTGCTAAGATTACCAAAAGTATATCAACGTGGTCGTGGGATTGGTAGTGTCTTCGCCAGTTTTTGGAAATATCTTCAACCACTTCTAAAAAATGGTGCAAATTTCATAAAGAACGAGTTGATTGACACCGGAGGTGACATTTTGAAAAATATTAATGCACAAAAACCAATTCAAAATATTTTACGTGATCGATCGGTTCAAGTAGTTGATAAGTTAAGGGATAAGGCGATCGAAAAAATTAACACAATGGCTGGGTCAGGAGCAAGAAGCAATCGTAAGCGAAGAAAACGTAACAAAAACAAAGACTTGAAGAAACCAATAAATAAGAGCTCAAAACGAATTAAAAGACAATCGAAGACATTATTAGTTCGAGTTAAGAAGCCTCCTCCACCACGCTCTAGGGTATTCAAACAATCATCTCCACGAGTTTTAGATATATTTACATAAAATTTTATAACGTTCAAATAAATATAAAATTAAAGAAAATAAAATGTCTTTTCGAGAATGTATGAAATCCGAATTAGATCTTTTTGCACCTCGTAACATTCAAACAAACATTTTAAAAACCGAAGAAGTTGCTTATAAGCCTTTAACCAGTTTAGAAAATCAATCAATTATCGAATTCATATGTCATGGACACGGCGATATGTACATAGATTTATCTTCAATAAATATTTGTGTGAAACTTCAATTGACTAAAGGTAATGGAACATTGTATACAGATAAAGATGCAGTTCAGCCAACTGTAGTAAATAATATGTTACATTCATTGTTTCGGCAAGTTAACGTTTCGTTAAATGGAAAGAACATAAATGTTTCGGACGGGAATTATAGCTACAGAACGTACATTGAAACATTGTTGAATTTTGGAGAGGATGCGAGCAGAACCCATTTAGAGCTATCGGGATTTTACCCGGACACAAAAAAGCTTGATACATTGCAACCATTACAGGAAGGATTATTAAAAAGACAAACCTTGTTGAAAAATAGCAACGTCGTGGAATTGTATGGAAAAGTGCATGCAGATATGTTAAATCAACCGTTATTGCTTTTGAACAATGTTGATGTGAGATTAACATTTACGCTCAACAAGCCTGAATTTTATGTTTTAACCGATTCGGCAAACGATGACACATCAATAAAAATACTTGAGGCAACAATTTACGTAAAACAATGTACAATTAACACAAATGTTTTAATTGCACATCATAAGATGCTTGAACACACAAACGCAAAGTATCATTATAAGAGATGTGAGGTGAAATCATATACGGTTCCGGCAAGTGGTAACTCCTTAAACTTGGATAATATTGTGTTGGGCCAGCTGCCAACTAACCTAATATTTTTCATGGTTGATAATGATGCATATATTGGGACGAAGAAAAAGAATCCTTATAATTTCAAACACAATAAAGTTACATCATGTATTCTGTATGTGAATGGGATTCCAACACCAAGTGCCTCGATTACAACCTCATTTACAGTAGGTGATTCGTTCGCCCGTGCGTATTCGAGCCTGTTTTCTACGATGGGTATACTACACTCATCTCACGGTAACCTCATCACAAAGGAGATGTACGCGCACGGATATTTTATGATCGCGTACGATCTTACATCAGATTTATCGGCCAACGATAACTGTTCGTTTTTACTTAACCAAGGAAATATACGTTTCGAAGCTCGTTTTGAAGCAGCGATTCCAACTACCACAACTTGTTTAATTTACATGGAATACGATGCAACCTTGGAGATTGATAAAAATAGAAATATTATTTTAGATCAATAATACTTATAAGTTATAACAAAACTGAATCAAAACCATTTCGCCCTTTAACCTCAAGCATCACAACCTTTTACCTCTAGAGCAATGAATACATCCGATATACGTAAAATTCTCCGGAACAATTACTTCACAAGAAAAAGTTTCCGTGGCGTATATGCAATTAATCATTTGCCAAAGAAAATACTAAATAATAGACCTGCTAGCTATGTTATCAACACAGACCCATCATCTAAACCGGGCACACATTGGATAGCAATTTATTTCCCACTCCGTGGGCCAGCTGAGTTTTTTGATTCATTTGGGCGTCCACCGTCGCTAGATAAAAGATTCAAAACTTTTTTATTAAACAACTCGAAGACCTACATTTACAATCCAATCGAATTACAAGATGCCTATAGCTTAACGTGTGGTAAATACTGCTGTCTCTATCTTCTGTACCGATGTAAGGGCAAGTCTTTGAGAGAGTTTTTAAATGGTTTTGTAAAAAATATGGGTAGATCAAATGATCGCGTTGTAAATTTCCTATTTAAGAAAATGTTTTATAATAAAAAGAAAAAGATAAAAAATGGAGGAATGAAAAGGAAAAAAGAAAAAACTCAACAACATTATCTAGATAAAAAAACACAAATGAACAAGATAACGAACGCGTTAACATTTTCTTAAAGCAACTTCTGTTAGCAGCTAATTTTAATAAATTTAAAATCAAATATGTAATGTGAATTTATTGAATATTAATAAAAACAAAATATAGTTTTCAAAACAGTTTATTTTATTTATTCCATCGTATTCGTACATAGATTATGATAAAGATCAGAAAATAACTTATTCTTAGACAAAATTGGTATTTCATTGAATAATCTTGAATAATTGCAGCAATTATTATTATTTGCAGTGGGTGGCGAAAAAAAGTCTTGATAGTCCAATTTTGTGCAATTTTGAAGAATACATTTATTCAAATAGAGATTGTAGTAAGCACTTACTTCCATATAAGTAAGCATATACCAGCTGAATATTGAATGTAGAAAAGGTGCCAAATCTCGTAATCTTTCCCATTCACCTACGTTCAACCTTACTTTCGATGATTTTTCTTTAAAAATTAAAAATTTCTCTCTCTTGCAAAGTGTAAGCTCGAAATTTTTGTTTTTTTCATTTGTTGTTGTCTTGTTACAGTTTTGATTTAAGTTTGCTGCATCAAAATATTGTTGAACGTTACCAATTTGATTGAAAAATGTACACCAATCATTCCATGTAAGGTACTTGTACACCTTATCCTTCAAAATCATCATTTTGGGTGTGAACATTTCCGTATCATATCCAATAACGATAAAACAGGATGTAAAATCGTTTAAAAAATAAACATACGATAAAAGCAGTTCCGGAATATGACTTATCAGCTTCTCAGTTTTGATCACATCTTTTTCCTTGATACTCTTTATTTTGTTAATTTTATTCATTTTTTCCTGTTTGCTTTTTTTTTTTTAATAGCTTAGATTAGATTTGAGGACTACGCTCAACTGAAATTAAATTACGGCTAACATGTATTTAAACGAAAATTTCACTTCTTTTTTAATCTATTTTTTCCCGATTAATACAAAACCTATAAATAACCAGACAATGTAAATAAATTCCTTGACTGAAACCTTCATTGAAACTCAAAGCAATCGAACGATCAAACAGCTATTAAATCAACAAATATGCAGCGTCAGGAAGTGATAAATGAATTACATAGACAGGCCAGAAAAAATTTTCTTAGACGCAAAGTAATCACAAAAGGAATAGACGATCTGTGGCAGGCCGATCTAGTTGAACTAACCACTTACAAAAAAATAAATGAAAATTATTGTTTTCTTCTAGTAGTTATTGATACATTTTCTAAATATTGTTGGGTTGCCCCACTTAAAAATAAAACAGGTGTGGAAATTTCTAAGGCTATCCAAAAAATTATAGAAATGAATCGAAGATTTCCTAAACATCTTCAAACAGATATGGGGAAAGAATTTTACAACAGTCAATTCAACAATTTAATGCAGCAGTATAATATTAAACATTATTCTTCGTTTAGTTTTTTAAAGGCTAGCATTGTAGAAAGATTAAATCGCACGATTAAACAACGTATGTGGAAAATGTTTAGTTATCGTGGCACCTATAAATGGATCGATAAAATTCAAGAAATTATTAAAGATTACAATCATACCAAACATCGAACTATTAAAATGGCACCAGTTAATGTCTCGAAAAAAAAATGAATCAGCTCTTTTAAAGAATATTTTTACACCTAGTCCAAAATTGGGTAAAGCAAAATTTAAGAAAGGAGATTACGTTCGAATTAGCAAGCATAAAACAATTTTTGAGAAATCGTACACAGCTAACTGGTCTCCTGAAATATTTAAAATCAACGAAGTCAAACATAAGTTACCAATAACCTATTTACTTATAGATTATTACAATCAACCAATTGCCGGTCGCTTTTACGAGCATGAGTTGCAGAAAACAAAACACCCCGACTTGTATCTGGTTGAGAAAGTTTTAAAACAGAAAAAAAATCAAATTTTTGTGAAATGGCTAGGGTTTAATGAAACTCAAAACACATGGATACACAAAAACAACTTAATTTAAATTCTATATAATTAATAAAGTTTTTATTTTAACAAATATAATAGAAAATTATGCCTGTTTGCAGAAATACACACATAATTAAAATTATACAAATTTTTTACCCAAATCTAACCAAAATAATTTTATGTAAACGTAAAGTTTTATAAAGGTTACACTTTTTTTTACCGTAAACTCTTGACGCAATTCGTTGAATAACTTATTTCTTTAGCACTTGTTTTATACGTACGTTAATGTAAATTTAAAAAAATAAAAGATTTAATTTTATTTCTAAGATTTCTCAATATATTTCGTCCTTTTATGACATCCATTAAAGTTTTATTTTAAAAATATAATATAAAATATAATACTCGTTTTTCAGATAATTTCAAGTTGATTATTCCCAGGGCTGACCATTCTGTTCAAATACTATGTCGCTTGAACTGATTTCTTTCTTATTGAACGCAAACAAAGGTGCGTTCAATTTTGTGGCGTCTCGCCCAATAAATCTTATGGTCATCCCATTTTGAGGTACTGCCCCTTCGACAAATAATTTTGCCAGTCTTGGCGGCATCCACAAGTTCAGATCTTCTTCCACATTTAACAAAATTCGATCACCAAATTTTGTCTTAATTAATTTCCACCCGGTTATTTCATGCTCCGTTGATCCTAGGTCCTCAGGGTTGATCACTTTGTTTAATACAGTGTTTGCCGCCTTATTTAAGGTTTTTATTAAATTATCCTACAAGTTAACAAAATAATTAAATTAAATTTATTTTTCAAAATAAAGCAATTTTTTTAATAACTTACCATGGTTTTGTAATTATTGCTGGCTTTACCTTTGGTTTGATTGACTTTTCCAATTATGATTTCAACAGTAGAAATGTGTTGCTATTTATACAAATTTTCTTAATATGGTAAATGTGAATGTGAGCTTAGCAAGGAAATATTTCGATTAATTAATTAAAAATTATTATTAATAAAAAAACAATTTAAACGAAAATAATCTGTATACGGTTATTTGAACGGTTATCTTATTTCATTTTCACGTTGGACGGTTCATTTAGTGACATTCATAAAAAATTTATAGGGTAATTAACATGAATTAAAATGAAGAAAAATATTGATTAATATTTACATTGTAAAAAAATCAATAACAAACTCTTTTCTTAAGATCAAAAAGTTTATACTTTCTAGATAACCGAGGTAACTGAACCAATATAAATACAAATCAATTTTAAAGTTATTTAAACCATGCACTTAAGAGAAAAATAAAGCTTATAATTTATATATACCTACGATAAGATGTTTTCTATATAAAAACATTTGTATTTAACATTTTAACTTAATTCATTACTTGCAAGTCAAGCGAAAAACTTAACAAGTTAAAACAGTGAAATTTTTAAACAAATTTAAACAAAAAATGAGTCAACTAACAATAAACGTCCAAAGAATCTCCATCAATGAGTTGGTGGAGTACTGTAAGGTGACCAAGGATAAAAAACTAAGGAGGATATATTTCTTACCATCTCAAAAAAACTGATAGAGTCCAACTTCGATGTTGAAGATGATATTTTAAGAAACGACATAAAAGAGCTATCGCATCAAATTTACAACAATGATGTGATACGTGTTATAAACTGGCTTAATCCTGTTCAGTCGGTTGAGAGTTTCCAACAAAATGAAACAAGGCTTCAACGACAACAACAACAACAAGAGCCAAATCATCAGTTTATAGATGGTTCAAATACAGATAAAACTAAAATCAAACACCAACCCCCAATCAAATCAATTAAGGCTCTTAGTTTAACGAAAAATAACATTAAACATCCAATACAACAACAACAAACATTTCAACAGGTAGAACAACAACCTATTAATTTAACAAAACAACAACATCAATCACAACTACCACAACACCAAACTCAACAACCACATCAACAACAGCAACAGCCACAACATACACAACAGCAAAAAACCCAGTTTGAAGCGGAAAATGATTTACCGCTCGACTTGGTAAAATCTAATCAACGTTCAGAACATCACCAAAACCAACCATCTAAAGAATATTTACAATCTGGGTCAGGAATGATAGTGAACCAGCAGCAATATCTACAAGAAATCTCTGGGAAGAATAAATTTATTAATATTATTAGCCAAGTAAGTGTATTTAACCCTAAATTTAATGTAAGTAGTACTGTAACTAATTTTAAATTTAAAAACATAGTCAAAAACGGGGTTGATCTTTCAGTATATTTAAAAGGTGCATTCGACGAGTTAATCTCTTTCATTGCTAGCAATGCTTCACCGCATTTCAAAATCGGTATAAAAATTACGTTACCAGAAATGGATACATCTAAACCAATCGGTTTAAGTTTTACCGATGTATCTAAATTAAAAGGTGAAACAGTTGCAGCAGTTTTAGAGTCGGTCGCCCAGTCGAATTCAAATTTTCTTTTAACCGATGTTCTTCAGGTGACCACCGTTTTGGTCCATATTCCATCCGGTAAAGGGCGAATGCGGAACATAAAAAATATTCCATCGCGAGATTTATTAAAATATAAGACCAGGTCTCTAATCGATCTAAAACACCCTGATTCAGATTCTTATTGTCTCCCAATTGCTCTATTAGTAGGAAAATGTTTAGCTGATAAGAATTCTGATAAATTGAAATTATTCAAAAGTGACAACAGAGTTCTTATGAATGAGGTTCATGATATAATGAAACGTGGAGCAATCAAGATCGATAACCATTTCGGTTCATCTCTGCTCCAAATTCATTCATATCAAAAACTTCTGAATGGCTACAAAATAGTTGTTTACAACAACACCAAAAATCCAAAAGAATTTTTATTTTTTTCTGAAATTCAGTCTCCATTGGTAATCAGCTTGTTTTATTTTGAAGATATACAGCATTTCGCAACATTAAGTAATGTGAAAGGGTTTTTTGGTTGGAGGCAACAGTGTACACATTGTTTAGAGCTGTATAACCATAAAATTTATCACATTTGTCCTGAAAAATGTAAAAGTTGTCTTGAGTCTCCCCCATGTAATCGATTTGAAAAACAAATAACCTGCCCAGATTGCAATCGGAATTTTTATGGGATGATATGCTATGATAGACATACATCTTCCACTTCGTCCTCCCCAGGCTCCTCTATTTGCAACACTTTAATAAACTGTAAACTTTGCGCAAAATTTGTAGATTATCGAAAACGAGCCAATAAACGCCATCAGTGTGAGGAAAAGCAATGTTTTGTATGCAAGCTGATTGTTGATCAAGATCATCAGTGCTACGTTCAGAAATATAAAGTACATCCCATTGTCACGTTTTCGATCATTTTCTTTGACCTGGAGTGTACGCAGTCCAAAAACATTGGCGATGAAATATTTTTGCACGAGCCAAATTTATGCGTTGCTCAAATTGTATGCAATAATTGCTATTTGGCACCGGATCCGGTCTGTTGTTCTTTTTGTGGTAAACGCGAACAAATTTTTGAAAACGATGCAGTTGAAGATTGTGTTAAGAAATTCATCGACTTCTGTGAACAATTTCGGCAAAATTCTACTAAAGTTTATTGTGTTGCACATAATTTTAAATCATATGATGGGCAGTTCATAATTAGAGAGCTGTCCAAAAGAGACAAATCAATTATGCCAATTCTGGGTGGAATGAAAATTTTTAAAATAATCTATGATAATCGTGTTACATTTATTGACTCTTTGAATTTTCTTCCAATGCCGCTGTCAAAATTTCCGGAAACATTCGGCTTCAATAGTTTGTCGAAAGGGTGGTATCCTCATTTTTTCAACACCGTTGAAAACTATAATTACGTGGGGCCGATTCCTGATAAAAAATACTTTGGGGTCTCTCATATGAATGAAAAAGAGGTTCAAAATTTTGACAAGTGGCATCGTGAGCAATCACAACTAAATTTACCGTACGAGAACCGAAAAGAACTCGTAAAGTACTGCTCTCTGGATGTGGAGATTCTGCGTAAGGGTTGTCTAAGTTTTATGCGTAGTTTTTTAGAAATAACGAGTGTGAACCCCTTACTACAGGCGTTTACCTTAGCACAAGCTGTCATGTTAGCTTATCGTAAAAAATTTATAACAGAAAATACGCTCGGTGTAATTCCTGCAAGCTTATATAATCACACCAACAAAAACCAATCGCGTATCGGTTTAATGTGGTTAGTTTACGAAAGAAGACAAATTTCATCTGCGACAGAAGAAATTCGTTACGAAGTAAAACTTCCCACCACAAATTTATACGTAGATGGTTTATGTGAAAGTAGTAAAACTGTTTATAAGTTTTTGGGGTGCTATTGGCACGGATGTAAAAAATGTTTTGTAGCCAGAAAGTGTGAAACAAAAGATAACGATACGTTTGATATGAGGTACGAGCAAACAATGGTTCGATTGACCTTTATTTCTTCCTTGGGTTACAAAATTAAAAAAGTTTGGGAGTGTGACTTCAAAAGATTTTTAACAGAAAATTTGGATATTTCAACAAGTCTTGAAAACGATCCAGAAATACGTTACGGTTACCTTAACCCAAGAGATGCACTATATGGTGGCCGAACAGAAACTTTCAAGCTGTATTATAAGATACAGCCTGGTGAAAAAATTCGCTATTTGGATTTTACATCACTATATCCTTTTGTAAATAAATACTGTAAAAACCCAATTCATCATCCAAAAGTTTTTCGACGTGAACAATGTATGGGGCTCGAAATTTCCAATTTAGATGGATTAATCAAATGTGCCATACTCCCTCCTCAAACACTTTTGATTCCGGTTCTTCCATCAAAAATTAACGATAAGTTGCTGTTTACGCTTTGTCGAACGTGTGCACAACAGGTAAATGTCACAAGATATTGTACACATAACGAAGACGAACGAATGTTGGTTGGTACATGGGTTATTGATGAAGTGAAATTGGCCGTAAAACATGGGTACAATATTAAAGAAATTTTTGAAGTTTGGCAATATGAGATATCACAATATGACCGAGCTACAAAGACCGGGGGGGTATTCACTGATTATATGAATTGCTTTTTGAAACTGAAACAAGAAGCTAGCGATTGGCCAGCAGATGTTTCAACACCAAGCGAGAAAGAAACCTTTATTAAGGATTTTTTCGAGCATGAGGGTATTCAGTTAGATGCAACGGCAATTCGAAATAATCCATCACAAAGGGGTTGTAGTAAACTCGCTTTGAATGCTCTTTGGGGTAAATTTGGACAACGAAACGATAGGACGATGACAACAATAGTTCACGAGGTAAAGGACCTGTACGATTTAATTTCTTCGCCTGGCATTGAAATTACCGACGTGTTACCTGTTGAAAATGTATTATGGGTAAAGTGGAAACATTATAATAGCGATTCAGCAGCACCTCTGAAACATGTTTCATTATCCATTGGGGCATTTACGACAGCTAACGCACGAATAAAATTGTACAATGAGTTGGCAAAGGTGCAAGGAAAACTCTTGTACTGTGATACTGACTCGATAATTTTTATAGATGGTTCATCTAACATTGAGACAGGAAATTTTATCGGAGATTTAACAAACGAACTATCGGGCTACGGACAAAATGCGTATATAACCGAATTTGCGAGCACGGGTCCTAAATCTTACGGATATATTGTATTCAATCCAGATACAGGGGAATACCACGAGACAGCCAAGTGTAAAGGTATAACCCTAAACATCGAGTCAAAAAAAGTAATGAATTTCTACTCGTTGAAAAGCATTGTGACCGATGTCGAAGATGAGGGATTTCGCGTGGTCACCGATGCCAAAAAAATTAAAAGGCGGAAAGTGTTACAGGTAGTTTCGGAACCTGTATCCAAGAAGTTTGGATTTACATATACCAAAAGAGTGTGTTCAGACGATTTCAAGACAACCCCATTTGGTTATCAAATATAATAGGTTGTAATATTAGGATATATTTTAAGTGTTTTGCAGAATGATATCTTTTAATTCACTAGATTAGAATTTGAAGATATTTTAAATTATACATAATAAATTTTGAGCAATTAAACTCAAGCAATTAAGTGTGAATAAGTATTAGAATTAAGGTAATTGAATAAGTACTAGCTGGATTAAAAATTAGTTTAAGAATTTTAATTAGAATAATTTTTTTGGTATCGATAGTTTTATTATTGTTTAGTGTTTTGATTGAAATAGAGTTAAGAGTCAAAAATATTTATTTTTCCATATTATAATAAAATTTTGAATGAATAAAAACAATTGATTTAATTATTATCTACAATGATTTTAACCAAATAAACATCTATAGTTGCAAAATTATCTTCATAAGTCTAATCAAACTCAAATAATTAACGAAACACAAAAAATATGTGTTCAAAGAAAAAATCAAAATCACTCAGCTACTCAATATATTAACTACACAAACAACAAGTTTCTTATTAATATTTTTTTCATTTCAAGATAAAAAGAAAATTTACATAATATACTCTGCCTCACACAAAAAATACGCGACCAAAGAAAAAACAAAAAAATGCAAAATTATCTTCATAAGTCTAATCAAACTCAAATAATTAACGAAACACAAAAAATATGCGTTCAAAGAAAAAATCAAAATCACTCAGCTACTCAATATATTAACTACACAAACAACAAGTTTCTTATTAATATTTTTTTGATTTCAAGATAAAAAGAAAATTTACATAATATACTCTGCTTCACACAAAAAATACGCGACCAAAGAAAAAACAAAAAAAATAACCAAACACAACAAACAAATTCATGTCGACTATTCTAAATATTAAGATAATCTTTTTAATTTCTTATTTTGTTTGATTTAAGTTTTACTTTTTCGTTTAACTTTTTTTCAATATTTCTTTTGCTTGATTTTTGTTTCGAGTAGAATACTCGATATGAATTTGCTTATGCAAATTTTTTTGTTTTTTAATATAATATAATATAATATAATCTGCTTCACACAAAAATATACGATCAAAGAAAAAACAACAAAAAATTAATGTCGCAAAAATTGAAAATGTAAATAATATATGAAAATTTATATTAACACCTAGCTAACTGAATGCGACCATGCGTGTTAGGTGTGTGAAACAAGTACGCAGCTTAATTATGCATAACAAATCCTACGTAACTCTTCATTACCCCTGTGAAAACTATCCCAGAGATAAATTACTCATAACATAGCCCTCACACCTTTGAAATGACACTAATCTATTGATATACTGCTTGTAAAACATCCTAAGCGATCACACTTGCACTAGAAATGTGCTAAATTCATACAATTCCATAAATTTAATACATGTATCAATACCCAACCAAAAAATACACGTGTGCAACTTGAAAAATTTTTAAGGTGCACAAGCTTAGTATATTGTACCATTTCCGAAAGCCAACAAGATCATACAAGGTGGCACTATACTACTACTACGGTGCATGCACAATGTATGAGGTTTTTCCTCATGAGATTTGAGCAACTTTTTATTATTATTTTTTTAATAGAAATACAATGCTTTAAAATGTAGGTAGCTCAATTCTCTATTAATCATGAGGAAAAAGTTACGAAATTTTTAACTTTTTCACTGAGGAAAAAGTATTTCAAAAATAAACTGTTTTTTTCTCAAAATAAATTTTCATACAAACTTGGATCTCATGCGTAAAAGCATTTTCATTGTGCATGCATTATAAGATTATTATTATTAATCCAACATTATTAATCCAACACTAAAAAACAAATGACTTTGATATTTGGTCAATCATTTTTGAAAGATATCACTACCATACAGTATCAAAATGAATGTTTAATTACTATGCATGCATGTTTGACAGCTGTGCTGTGCTGGGCCCTTAATATTTTATATTTTAAATAAACCTCATTCTGTTGTCAGGAAAAATATTTGCATGGCATTGTCCCAGTCACCGTGAAATTGTTTGCAAGAACTTTTTTTTGTTTTAATAATAGACTGTTAACTTCGAGATGAGGTTGTCATTACTTTAAATCTTTTTTTTCTTTTTTTCAGTATATTACTGTCCAGAAATTTATTGCGGCGATATTTCTTATAACTAATTCATAAATACTAGAAATTGCCCAGTGGCCGAAATTCGGACATTGTAAATAGACTTATGGATATGATGTAATTGATTTTGAATTGTGAAACAAACAACTTGTAAAAACAAAATAACCGAACAAAACCTCACATTTTTCTACTTTTTTCTCAAAAAATCGTTTAAATTTAAAAAAAAACTAGTAGGGTAGAGTGTGACCATAGCGGCCACGCCAAGAACTTCCCGTAAGTTCAATAGGTAACGTAAAGATATTTTCTTAAAACTTTAATAAATTGAAATTCTCTTTCTAAGACTTGCAATTAATCGTCATTTTTTCATCTTTTGGTTACACTGGAAAGAAGATTTTCATTGCACCATATATTTAAAAAAAACTAGCGGTGTAGTCTACTTAGAGTCTACTTTATCAACGTTGCTAAAAATTTTTCGATTTTTCTCAAACAATATCACCATTTTTAGGGTTCCGTACTTTGAAAAAGTAAAAACGGTACCCTATTGGTGAAACTTCGGTGTCCGTCCGAATTTCTACATAATCGATTTTCTCAAAAACTATAAGTGCTATCAACATAAAATTTTTTACAGTTATAAAATGTATTTTCCCACGCCTACTGACAACAAGAAAATTATGAATATTATTTTTTATCAATATTTTATGGACATTGATAAGGAGATAGTAAAACAAAAGTTTGTTTTAAGGAATCGAGTTTGGTTTAAAAAAATCAAAAAAAAATCCAAATATATCAAAAAGACATTTCAATGAATTATCGACTGCTTAGTTTTTAAGTTATTTCCAAAAAAGTGTGTATATTTTTTTGTCCCCCACCTTAACTTCGAACATTACAAAAGCAGCACCTTATGCTCTAAGTTTCAACAAAATTAAATGTCAAGACTGAGAAGTCTAAAAAAAAAGTTGTTCATCGAACCACAGACATCCTCCCCGACTCCTTTGCCAAATATTGAAAATAGCTGATTCAAAATAGCACATTTTCCATATTCAAATAAAACCGGATGCGTTTGTGGCTCATTTTAATTCAAAAGTTTCATCAAGTTCTCATGCGTTTGCGTAATGAAAATAACGCCTATTTTTCAAATTTTCTTAAAAAAACTCAAAAAGTAAGATAGCAATTGTTTATACAAATGTCATTATAAATGGCTGACATGATGACAAACAAAATGGGAGGTAAATGATCTTGATAGCATTATTTATTCTAGTAATACTTGCAAGAGATGATATTCAGTTTTTTGGAAACCCCTATAAAATAAATGAACTGATTTCATTAGAAAAGGACTGGGCTGTAAGTTACGCCAAGATATATCGATTGTGACCATTGAAGTTGAAATTGGATCATCCTTTGTTGAGAGAGCGTTGGACAAATGTTTGTCCACATACCATGACACACACGCACATACCCACACACACATACATACTGCCAGCTAAAAATAGCCTAAACAGCTTCAGGAGGTCTTGAAACGTAAAGATATTATAAAAATCTCGATTTCGAAAATCGACCCAAAAACAATAACTTCTCATATCGGGAAGTTAATAAACAGTTGACCAGGCAATCTACTCTCGAACCTCTGACCTTTTTGTCAAACTTAGAAAATAACTCAGGTTTTTGATATTCAAGTAAACCCGGATGCGGTTGCAGCTCATTTACATCCTAAAGTTTCATCCAGATATCATTCGTTTGTATAAGGAAAATAACACGTAGTTTTTTCACATTTTGTTAAAAATCTCAAACACTAAGATAGCAATTGTTTATACAAATGTCATTATAAATGTCTGACATGATGACAAACAATATGGAAGCTTCAAGACCTTGATAGCATTATTAATTAATATAATGATATTTGCAAGAGAGGATTTTCAGTTTTTTGGAAACCACTAAAAAACAAATGATTTAATTTCGCTAGAAAAGGACTGGGCTCTAAGTTACGACAAGATACATCGATTGCGACCATTTTCGTTAAAATCGACCCATCCGTTGTTGAGAAAGCGTTGGGCAAAAATTCTCCACACAGCGATATACACATACATACATACATACACACACACACACACACACACACACACACACACATACAGACTGCCAGCTAAAAATAGTCTAAACAGCTTCAGGAGGTCATGAAACGTAAAGATATTAAAAAAATTCCGATTTCGAAAATCGAAAAACAATAACTTCCCATATCGGGAAGTTAATAAAACCTTTCCAACGATATACATGTTGCCCCACTTCTTTGAAATTGTACCACAAAAATAGTGCTTAAGTATTTATATTGTTACGTTTTTCCAAACTTCTTTCGAATTGGCCTAACTCACAATTCGATAAACACAATTCCCAAATCACTTTCTGGACTCGATCACTGATTAGTAAGCAAACACACCAGGTTTTATTAAGTATTCAACACCTTAATTGTTCCACAGCAACAGGAAAACAATACAGCAAACAATATTCCTGATTAGAATATTCGTTTAACAGCGTCAGAAACTCCAACCGTTGATTGTAGAAATTTTCAGTAACACAACGTTCAAAATAATACACAAAATATTTCTACTTAATAACACTTAAAACTTTATTCACAAAAACTAATTTAAAAATCACTTTTATAATTTTAACTTTGACGTCACACGTTTAAAATAAAACTAATTAAATTTGGTAGCGGGATTTTCCTTATATACAATTCTGCATAATTCTAGACCATTCGAGGTCACTTTTTAGAAACCTTGAGAAAATATTATGTCGCGTTCTTTGGCTTGATCGAAAAAAGATTGATTTATTTGCTTGCCAAAGAACAGCATAAAATAAATCAATCTACTTTTGTAAATGTAGTAGTGAATTGTTTTGACTTTTTGTTCTGTCAGTTGATATGTTTGGTTATGTTTACATTTGAAAATGATAGATTTTACATTTTATAATTTAATTTGTAATCACTTTATTATTTATTAGTAATTTAAATATTTTAAATAATAATAAATTATT